>JADBJO010014175.1:22500-32500 GCA_016801955.1 Conus betulinus | reverse complement strand
TCCAGTACCGTACAGCAGTGTGGCCCTGCACTCATTGAATAGAACAATCTGACACGGTCAAATGGTCAACTGTGTGGGCCTGCACTTCATTGAATAGAACAATCTGACATGGTCAAATGGTCAACTGTGTGGGTCTGCACTTCATTGAATAGAACAATCTCACATGGTCAAATGGTCAACTGTGTTGGCCTGTACTATGTTTACATGGAACGATATAATGCAATTCCGTGCTTTGCTATCAAGTGTGCAGGCCCGTCTTCAAGGGAACAATGTGACTTAATTCAGTGTTTCGCAGTCTATAGCGTGGGCCTGTACTTTACTTCAATAGAAGAAGTCTGATATAGTACAGCGCTTTGCTGTCAATTTTGTAGACCTTTGCTTCATTCGCTTCGATTCAGTAATGTCACCTAATTCAAGGCTTTGTAATCTATTGTTTTGGCCTGTACTTTACTTCAACAGAACGATCTGACATAATTCAGTGCTTTCCACACACACACACACACACACACACACACACACACACACACACACACACACACACACACACACACACACACACACACACACACACACACACACACACACACACACACACGCACGCACGCACGCACGCACGTACGCACGCACACACACACACACACACACACACACACACACACACACACACACACACACACACACACACACACATATATGTATATATATATATATATATATATATATATATATATATATATATATGAGAGAGAGAGAGAGAGAGACAGACAGACAGACAGACAGACAGAGAGAGACAGACAGACAGACAGATAGATAGTATATAGATACATAGATAGATATTATCTCCTGTGTAACTATTCTCACATCTTCTCTCTCTGTCTGTCTGTCTGTCTGTCTGTCTGTCTGTTTGTCTGTCTATCTGTCTCTCTATGTGTGTGTGTGTCTGTCTGTCTGTCTGTATGTCCATCTGTCTGTCTGTCTGTCTCTCTCCAAAACAACCTTTTTTTCTAACCACACGTTTTGTTGAACCCTTTGGACACTAAAGTAAGAGAAACACCACAGCAAGGCTCGGGATCGATTTCTGATAATTATTCAAAGAGTGCTACTGTAAGACTGAAATGTCCTATAAGGAAAAAAAACTCTAATGGCAGACGTAAACTGCAATTGTTCTCCTTTTTTTTGTAAATTTCACCATAGTAGCGAAAGTGATGAAAATTAGTCTACAAACATGAACATATTGAATACAGGCGCAGCTGGGAAATATTGACTGCTGCTACACTGGCCGGCGCCGAAGGAGTTAAGTAAAGATAACTGTCACACAATAATAGACATGCGTGCAGGCAAACAAATTGTCATGTGTGAAAGCAAAGGTGTTCAAGAAAATAATGTATTGTTACAGATGATAAGAGAGAAAAAGGAAAAAAATTCCAGTTTTGTATCAAAAATTGTAAATGTCATGAACTTAAATCTGGTTAGCATGCACAGTGGACTAAACAACCCTTAACGATGAACTAACTTGAACAAGTAGAAGAGTTTGACGTTGATTTTGTTAGAAAGATGACAGTTACGGAATGCACGTGTTCATGTAAGTGTGTGAGTGATTGTGAACTTGACTGAAACGAGACAGACGATGAAAACTTACAGTATGCGTGAAGCTGCCCAAATGTTTAGTTATTGAATGCTGACGACGGCTACAACTACAGGTAGTATTTGCTATGCAGTATCAGTATTATTTATTTTTGTTTTTAGCAAGCCTACTTGGCCTCTTTTGGGTCATTACCAGTCTTTCACTCTTTTCCAGATATTTGTCTGAGGAGACACAAGCCCTAAGATAAACTTCTTATCTTTCTCTACGTGCTGTGTCTGGATAACGTTAGTTACTTCTGTTGTTCCTTGAGTGAACCCCTTGTGTGACATGAGTCCATGACTGTCGTGACCCTTAATCTTTATGCGCGGGTCAGAACACGTGCCCGTATCCTGACTTGAACATAAGTTAAATTTAGTTAACCCACTCCATGACACAAATACAAAGATGAAAACACGCAACAATGGACAGAGCTGTAAATGCTACAGAACAACAGGGCCGTGACCTGAACGCTGATAAACAACTTGACCTACATCTGGTGCAACGTTTTCTGTTGCTCTGTGCCCCTAACTAACACCCCCCCCCCCCCCCCCCCCCTCTTTTATATAATCTTTTAAAGATAATACACCATAAACACACAAGTATTCAGATAGTTGTTTAAACTAGCATTTTCTTTTTATACAGACTAAACAAACACTTCGTATAAACGCTCTTCATATTGGCGAATAAAAATTAATCTTACTTGATTACATAGTTATGTACTGCTTTTCATCAGTCAGTATGTGTGTGTGTGTGTGTGGGGGGGGATCTCTGTGCATGCCTCTCTCTCTCTCTCTCTCTCTGTTTCTGTCTCTTTCTGTCTGTCTGTCTCTCTTTCTCTCCAAAACAACTTTTGTTTCTAGCCACACATTTTGTTTAACCCTTTGGACACTAAAGTAAGAGAAACACCACAGCAAGGCCCGGGATCGATTTCTGATATTCAAAGAGTGCTACTGTAAGACTGAAATGTCCTAGAAGAAAAAAAAACCTCTAATGACAGACTTAAACTACAATTGATCTTCTTTCTTTTTGTAAATTTCACCATAGTAGCGAAAGTGATGAAAATTAGTCTACAAACATGAACATATTGAATACAGGTGCAGCTGGGAAATATTGACTACTGCTACACTGGCCGGCGCTGAAGGAGTTAAGTAAAGATAGCCATCAGATAATAATAGACATGCATGCAGGCAAACAAATTGTCATATGTGAAAGCAAAGGTGTTTAAGTAAATAATGAATTGTTACAGAAGATAAGAGAGAAAAAGGAAAAATTCCAGTTTTGTATTAAAAATTGTAATTATCATGAACTTAAATCTGGTTAGCATGCACAGTGGGCTAAACAACCCTTAACGATGAACCAACTTGAACAAGTAGAAGAATTTGACGTTGATATTGTTAGAAAGATGACAGTTACGGAATGCACGTGTTCATGTAAGTGCGTGAGTGATTGTGAACTCGAATGTAACGACACAGACTATGAAAACTTACAGTATGCTTAAAACTGCCCAAATGTTTAGTTATTGAATGCTGACGACAGTTATAGCTACAGGTATTTGCTGTGCTGTATTAGCATTATTTAGTTTTGTTTTTAGCAAACCTACTGGGCCTCTTTTGGCTCATTATTAGTCGTTGATTCCTTTCCGTATATTTGTCTGAGGAGACCCAAGGCCTCAAGTAAATTACTTATTTTCTCTCTTTTTGTAGTGTCTGGATAACGTTATTCATTTCAGCTGTTCTCTGAGAGAACCCCTTGTGCAACGAGATGAGTCCCATGACAGTGGTGACCCCTCCTTTTTATGCGTGCGTCAGAACACGTGCCTATGTCCTTACTTGCAAATACGTTAAATTGAGTTAACCCACTCCATGACACAAATACAAAGATGAAAACACGCAGAGACCAACAATGGACAGAGCTGTAAATGCTACAGAACAACAGGGCCATGACCTGAAGGCTGATAAACAATTCGACTACATCTGGTGCAACGTTTTCTGTTGTTCTTACCCCTAACTCCCCCTCCCTCCCCCCACCCTCTTTTTATGTAATCTTTTAAAGATAATACACCGTAAACACACACAAGTATTCAGATAGTTGTTTAAAATGGCATTTTCTTTTTATACAGTTTTAAACAATTATTTAGCCAAAACGCTCTTCATATTGGTGAATGAATAAATCTTACCTGATTTCATACTTATGTACTGTTTTTCATCGGTGTGTGTGTGTGTGTGTGTGTGTGTGTGTGTGTGTGTGTGTGTGTGTGTGTGCGTGCGTGTGTGTGTGTGTGTGTGTGTGTGTGTGTGTGTAGTTTCTGTGTGCGTGCATGTCTCTCTCTATCTCTCTCTCTCTCTCTCTCTCTCTCTCTCTCTCTCTTTCTCTCTGTGTGTGTGTGTGTGTGTGTGTGTGTGTGTGTGTGTGTGTGTGTGTGTGTGGATGTAAACACATATTCATATATATGTAACCATATTGTATCCAAGTCATGTTATATGCAGGCAGCGCAGCTACAGTTAGAACTGTATAAAACAAATTGAGTGAAAAAAAACCCCACACAATTTAAAGATCTGCTGACGTAAACAAGAGAAACCAGCACATGTTTACACATGTCATATCGCATATCACATTACCAAGCTCATAAGAAATAATGCTACAAGGACGCAAACAGTCGCAAAACCAGAGGCAATACTGTAACAAGAAAGAAACTGATAAGTGTAATCATGCAAAACACACACACACAAACACGCGCGCGCGCGCATGTACACACACACGCACGCACACACACGCACACACACACACACGCACACACGCACGCACATGCATGGACAGAGAGAGAGAGAGAGAGAGAGAGAGAGAGAGAGAGAGAGAGAGAGAGAGAGAGAGAGAGAGAGAGGAACGACCGAAGTAGACAATCGGAGGAACGCCAACCTCTGCCTTTCGAATCAGTTCATGAATAAAAACAGGCTGCACACCACAATTAGGATTTAGCGCTATAACGCTATATAATCCATGTAAGCGTTTTGAGGCCTACCATAAATTTGAGCCAACATTTCATGTTAAACTGATATATGATCATAGAACACCTCCCCACCAATCATTTCCCTTGTTGGGGGATTTTCACCTTTGAAATCACACACAATCTTCAAATACAAGACTTTCCCCTTAATTGCCCTCATATTTCAGACCTTACCACTCAACCGTGACCCTATCTTTGCGCCAGCTGAAAGCCCCCAAATAGTCCCATTCCTTTGATTTTAATGTGTCTGCTTGGAACCACCTGGCTTGTACCTTGACAGCCATATGATAAAAAGTGAGGAGAATCAACTTTCAGACACAATAAGCATTCTCAAAACAATCTCTTTGCGCAAGTCCAGTCTATAAATACTCAACCCTTAAGCAAAGCCTTGGCGCGTTAATTTTGGTGTGCAGCCTGTCAACGTGCACGTGATCATTCCATGTGCAACAGCAGATTGTTCACAGCGTGTTGGTGAATGCTGTACATCACTTACTTGCCATTCCGATCGAAGACTGTCCACGTAGCAGGGAGGAGGAGGGAGAGTGAGGGAAGTGGGGAAAGTGGGGAGGGAAATGATGTTGGGGGTAAGGAGGAAAGTTTCAAATGTTGTCAACTGCTGCCTGGTGGTGACAGCGTGTTGCTGGCAGATGCGTGGTTATTGTCGCACTGTCGCACAGTGCATAGTGGTCATCAATGTTGAACACCTACATTTCTACTTCTGTATACCTAGTCCCAAGGACTGACATGTAAGTCACTGGAACATCTGACTCAGATCCTCTGTAACAAATCCTGGGAGCTTTGGTATACAGTCACGGAATAGGGTGAAAGCTAGGGATAGGGGAGGGGTTGTAGGGAGGGGGAAGAATGGGAGGAAGTGGAGAAGAAACATGGAAACAAAAGAAAAGCAAGTGAAAAAAAAAATCATGTTCTTAATCTTTGTCATTTTCTTCTCATATGTCGTCAAGCATCAAGGTGAATTGAGTAACAAAACAAAAAAAAATTACTGATCCTGCTTTATCTTTTTTTCATTAGTTGTTTAGGCCTATCCTGACTAATGACCAATTCTGTGACTGAACTGCACAACGTCATCCACTTGGACAGTTGAATTTTGGTCAGAAATAGCGTCCACCTCCTGCCGCTCACGATCCGTCATGGTCTGCCTGGGGAGTGTTTTCTCCAAGCCTGGAACACTGCTCTGCGACCACTTCGACATGGAGCTCAAGGCTGCCGCCAGGTGATCCCTGGACAACTGAAGGTAATCAAACAGACCGCCAACAGTGGTGACAGGATCGGCCAGGACGTCCTCATACAGCAGGGCAGGAATGGGGAAACCTTCACATTGCAGGTGCTGGACCATCTTCAGCAGGGAGCATACCTTTGCCGCCATGATTCCCAGGAAAGACAAGCTGGGGACCAGGTCTATCACAGCCTCTCTGTTTTCGGTGGAACAGGTGTATGTGTGTGAAAGAGAGACATCCGTATGTCGGGTCTCCATGCACAGATGCAGTTAGAGTCGACTATCATGACCCTGACTGCGGAGAGCCTCTCCATCATTTGTTTGTAGGACCGGAGGACCTCAGACAGACGCCTGTGCATGAACACGTGCCGGATCTGAGGATACACTGTGTGGATGTCTCTCAGCAATGACGTGCATTTTGATCGGGGCTTTATGAAGATGTGGTTCGTTCCTCCCTGAGCTGATAAAATACTTTGCTGAAAAACTGGCGTGGTATGATAATATCAAAATGGCGCTTCGCAGCAGTGACAACCTTTGCTCAAGTGTTCCCAGATTCTGTGTAACCAAGTAAGTAATTCCGGCCATGGCGTCCGGCTCTGAAATGCAAACAGTGCCAGGAACACCTTCCATGATCTGACAAATCATCGTTGATCCGCATCGTCCAGTGCTCGACAGCCACGTGACAGACACTCGGGATTCTTCGGCGATTTCCGACGTCAGAACGTGAAACCCAGTGATGGGATGTGACGTACACTTCCTTAGCGTGAACAAACTGGGCCATGTAGAAAAATGGGGATGTTTCCGATCTGTAGCAGTTTGTGTTTGGAGATGTGCGGACGAACACAGCGAAGTCAGGAGTGATGCAATACAACGATACATCCGGCTTCAAGAGCGTGTCAAGAGGGGATAACTCAGGCTGACTCCACAAAAGGAAATCATCCAGAGAAGCTGGTATGATCACCACAGGCTTCCTTCTTAAAACAATGCTGGACCGGATCACACAACTGTGTCTGGTCTTCATCTCTGCATGCAGCTTTCTGGGGTCCCTAAAGTTCATCTTCTGAAGCAAGCTAAAGACACGGCTTACAATCTCCTGGAAACATACGCAGACGATGAAAGACACAACACGTCTGCAGACATCCATGCTGATATGCATTATCATCCTAAAGTTTAAGGAGAGTTGTCACGATTTCTTCTGCAGTCGTTGATCGTGTCTTTGGAGGTGGAATTCGGTGCATTTGATGAAGAAAGGTATTGAAATAATAGCCAAGGCTGGGAACTAGGCCTGGTGCAGCCTCTCTGTCTTCAATGGAACCACAAAGCTTTACAGAGTTGTCGTCGATAATGTATCGAATTGAGCGTTCATGAGGAATACCTGTAAGATAAGGAACTATAGCTGGTCATCGATTTATCTCTCTCTCTCTCTCTCTCTCTCTCTCTCTCTCTCTCTCTCTCTCTCTATATATATACACACACATATAGATAGATAGAGAGAAACATATATGTGTGTGCGTGTGAATGCGCGCGCGCGCGTTTATGTGTGTGCATGTGCGCGTGCGCAATGGATGAAATATGTGTTCTACACAAAAACTATAATACTTCATATCAATTAAACAAACAGAAGTTCTCTCTTCCAGAATGAGATCCATTGAAACAACTTAAAGGAAAGTCAGAGACGGAATAACGTGCGGGTCGTCACTTTTCAAGCCGGTGTGGATTACATAATAAATAGCATTACACAATCGAAAATGGTTGTCTTTATCTCTGTATATATAGCTCAGTTATCTAACCTCTGTTTTTGAGGAGTTGACATGATCTACTTTAGATTCAACTGGCTCATTTTCATATACCTCTGTGAGGTACATCTTTATACATGTATTAGTGTAGGCAGCGTTCTCTGCTCGATAACGTTGCAATCGGTACACGAAGCCGAAACAGACCGATTTAGCCCAACAATTTTGTGCCATACATTATGGTCTTGCTATGTGGCGTATAGCAATGGGCGGAAGGCTGCGGTGTGTGGAGGTGGGGGTGGGGGTGTCAATGACATACTGTTTTTGTACTCCCAGTTCTTATGGAACAGGGAGTACTTTAGAATGGGAACCAAGAAATGCTGTCTGTGTGTGTCTGTCCGTCTGTCCGCGGTCAAAATGTGTTCCACTCGCTCCAGACAAAACTACTGGGCCGATCTTTCTGAAAATTTGTGAATATGTTCATTATGGGCCACGAATGATGCTCGATGTTTTATATACCGCTATAGCCCTTACTAACGGCTATAATGGCCTGTAACGGTTTTTTTCTCTTTATGGAATATCTCAGAAAGTACTTGGCGGATCTTTGTAAAAATGAGCAGGTACGTTCATCATGGATCACAGATGATGCCCGATGTTTTACTTTACAGTTATATCCGTTACTAACGGCTGTAACGGCCTGTTACGGTTTTTCTTTTTATGTAATATCTCAGAAAGTACTTGGCAGATCTTTAAGAAAATTAGCAGGTATGTTCATTATGGGTCATTTACCCCATTATAGCCGTTACTAACGGCTGTAACGGCCTGTAACGGTTTTTGTTCTTTATGGAACATCTCAGAAAGTACATGGCTGATCTTTGTGGAAAGTTGTAGGTATGTTCATTAATGGTCATGGATGGATGAAGCCTGATGTTTTAGTTTACCCCGTTATACCCGTTACTAATGGCTGTAACGGTTTTTCTTCTTTATGGAATATCTCAGAAAGTACGTGGCCGATCTTTCTGAAAATTTGTAGGCATATTTCCTTATGGATCACGAATAATGCCCGATGTTTTCGTTTACCGTTATGCCCGTTCCTATCGGCTGTAGCGGGTTTTTTTCTTTTATGGAATATCTCAGAAAGTACTTGGCCGATCTTTGTAAAAAAAAATGAGGGTACGTTCATTAATGGTCACGGATGATGCCCGATGTTTTACTTTACCGTTATAGCCGTTACTAACGGCTGTAATGGCCTGTAACTTTTTTCTTCTTTAAACAATATCTCAGAAAGTATTTGGCTGACCTTTATGAAAATTAGATGGTATGTTCATTATGGGTCACAGATGATGCCCGATGTTTAGTTTACCCCCCATTATAGCCGTTACTAACGGCTGTAACGGCCTGTAACAGTTTTCGTTCTTTATGGAATATCTCAGAAAGTACTTGGCCGATCTTTGTGAAAATTTGTAGGTATGTTCATAAATGGTCATGGATGATGCCTGATGTTTTAGTTTACCCCGTTATACCCGTTACTAATGGCTGTAACGGCCTGTAACGGTTTTTCTTCTTTATGGATATCTCAAAAAGTACGTGGCCGATCTTTCTGAAAATTTGTAGGTATCTTCATTATGGATCATTAATAATGCCTGATGTTTTCGTTTACCGTTATACCTGTTACTTACAGCAGTAACGGCCTGCAACTGTTTTCTTCTTTATGGAAAATCTCAGAAAGTACTTGGCCGATCTTTGCAAAAATGAGCGGGTACGTTCATTTTGGGTCACGGATGATGCTCGATGTTTTACTTTACCGTTATATCCGTTAGTAACGGCTGTAACGGTCAGTAACGTTTTTTTTTTTTCTTTATGGAATATCTCAGAAAGTACTACTTGGCTGACCTTTATGAAAATTAGCAGGTATGTTCATCATGGGTCACAGATGATGTTGATGTTTTAGTTTACCCCGTTATACCCATTACTAATGGTTGTAATGGCCTGTAACGGTTTTTCTTCTTTATGGAATATCTCAGAAAGTACTTGGCTGACCTTTCTGACAATTAGCAGGTATGTTCATTATGCATCACAGATGACGCCGATGTTTTAGTTGACCCCGTTAGAGCCGTTACTAACGGCTGTAACGGCCTGTAACGGTTTTTTTTTTCTTTATGGAATATCTCTGAAGTACTAGGCCAATCTTTCTGAAAATTTGTAGGTATGTTCATGAATGGTGACGGATGATGCCTGATGTTCTAGTTTACCCTGTTACAGCCGTTACAAATGGCTGTCACGGCCTGTAAAGGTTTTTCTTCTTTATGGAATATCTCACAAGGTACGTGGCCGATCTTTGTGAAAATTAGCATGTATCTTCATTATGGGTCACGGATGATGACTGATGTTTTAGCTTACCG
>JADBJO010014175.1:7500-17500 GCA_016801955.1 Conus betulinus | reverse complement strand
CGAAGGAGTTAAGTAAATATAACTGTCAGACAATGATAGATAAGCGTGCAGGCAAACAAATTGTCATATGTGAGGCAAAGGTGTTTAAGTAAATAATGTATTGTTACAGATGATGAGAGAGAAAAAAGAAAAATTCCAATTTTGTATTAAAAATTATAATATCATGAACTTAAATCTGGTTAGCATGCGCAGTGGGGCTAAAACAACCCTTAACGATGAACTAACTTGAACAAGTAGAAGAATCTGACGTTGATTTTGTTAAAAAGATGATGACAGTTACGCAATGTACGTGTTCATGTAAGTGCGTGAGTGAGTGATTGTGAACTCGGCAGTAACGAGACAGATGTTGAAAACTGACAGTATGCGTGAAGCTGCCCAAAGGTGCAGTTGTTGAAAGCTGAGGACAATTACAACTACAGGTAGTATTTGCTATGCTTTATCAGCATTATTTAGTTTTTAGCAAACCTACTGGCACTTATTTTTTGTGCTCGTTATCAGTCTTTTATTCTTTTCCAGACATTTGTTTGAGAAAACACAAGCCCTCAGATAAAAACTACTTAGTAGTGTCTGGATAACATTATTATTTCAGTTGTTCCCTGAGTGAACCCCTTGTGCGACGAGATGAGTCCATGACAGTGGTGACCCCTCCTTTTCATGCATGGGTCAGAACACGTGCCCGTATCCTGATTGGAAATAAGTTAAATTGAGTTAACCCACTCCATGACACAAATACAAAGATAAAAGCACGCAGAGACCAACAATGGACAGAGCTGTAAGTGCTACAGAACAAACAGGGTCATGACCTGAAACGCTGATAAACAACTTGACCTACATCTGGTGCAACATTTTCTGTTGTTCTTTCACCCTAACCCTCCCCCCCCCCCCCCCCCCCCCCAATCCTCTTTTATATAATCTTGAAAAATTAAATACACCGTAAACACACAAGTATTCAGATAGTTGTTTAATATGGCATTTTCTTTTCATACAATTTAAACAAATTATTTAGCAAAAAACGTTCTTCGTATTGGCGAATGAAATAAATCTTACTTGATTCCATAGTTATGTACTGTTTTTCATCAGTGTGTGTGTGTGTGTGTGTGTGTGTGTGTGTGTGTGTGTGTGTGTGTGTGTGTGTGTGTGTGTGTGTGTTTCTGTGTGCGTGCATGTCTCTCTCTCTGATTCTGTCTCTGTCTGTCTGTCTGTCTCTCTCTCTCTCTGTCTCTCTCGCTCTCTGTATGTGCGTGCGTGCGCGTGTGTGTGTGTGTGTGTGTGTGTGTGTGTGTGTGTGTGTGTGTGAGTGAGTGTGTGTGTATACGTGTGTGTTTGTGTTGTGTGTGTGTGTGTGTGTGTGTGTGTGTGTGTGACAGAAACAATACTTTGAGGATTCAGCTCGGAAGCACAGATGGGATATGACGAAACCAACAAGCAAATGCTGTAATCCTCCAGGGCCAATCCCAAATCGTAATCTTGGCTGCGGGTTAATGGTTGGTTAGGTAGGTATTTAAAACCGGCACCTGCTTGTGCATGTGGTCAGACTCTCGATATCCCTCATTTTTTTTTTATTTGATTGTACTAGTACAAAAAATCACTTTCAGCCTCTTCATGATAAGATGAAGTCCTTCAAGCTTCCGTTGACTTTGTCAAGTGTTTTTAATCCCAGTTATGAGAACGGTTGGAGCCCTGGCAATGTTGGCTGTTACTCTTATTAAATCTCATCCACTTGGAAGATATTTTTAATTCTTCCACCGCCCCACCCTCTCCTAACTGCCTCCCTCCCCCATAACAGTTTTTTTTTTATTTGTTTGTTTTTTTTCTTCTTTGTTTTTTAAAACCAATTCGCGAATTTTTTGAAATGTTAAAATCTTATTCTAGGTATATTCCAGCTCAGTATGGTTCGGCGCCTAATTTGCACGTAGAGCAAGGCTTTTTCATTCCCCCCCCCCCCCCCCCCCCCCCCCCCCCCCCTTGACTACCATGTGTTGGATAATGATCCTTGACTACCATGTATTGGATATACATGTAGTCACACAGAATTAGTGTTTCTGAATACCGGTATATATGGGCTCTTTAGTGTGTGTGCGTGTGTGTGTGTGTGGTGTGTGTGTGTAGAAATTATCTCGTCTATAGGCTTATTGCTTTGATGTTTGGACGAACGAACGAATGAACGAAGTTTAATGCTGTTAGGCTGTAAAGCCCATTAAGCAAATCGGCGGGATGTACAACAACAAAACGCGACTCAATTTCGATTTTATCAACATGGAAACCACAGCAATATCCTTTTTTTTTTTTTTTCACTTTACGTGACGAAATCATGAACGAGAAAATGTCACTGGTATTCACAGTCAGTTCTGTTGACGACGGTCACCCCAGGTAAAACTGGATCAGTCCGTGGACAGCGTGCAGCCGCCATAGAGCACATGCTTGGGTCTCGGCATGCTTCGTGTTGCCGATGCGTCTTCCTTTCCAAATGCAGGACAACTTAAGACTTTCCTCTTATGACATGTGTCTTTCTTCCTGCTTGTTACACCAGAAAAAAGCGATCTTCTTCCGAACCGAACACGGATCGCTGGAATATTCTTGAACGACGTCGTCTGATTCACACAGCAGCACACTCACATCATCCGTTCGATGGAACACATCCTTCCGAAATACTTTTTGTCTATAGCTTGCTCCAGACTTGTGTCGATGTCCGACTGGTGGATTTCTAGGCCCCTGCTGTTACACTCCGACAGATCGGAATGCAAACACCGAAGCGTATCCTGAATGGGCGTGGATGTGCATGTGCGTGCGCGCGTATGTGTGCGTGTATGCGTGTGTTTATGAGAGTGAGTGCATGTAGGTACGAGTGCTCGAGTATGAGTGTGTGTGTGTGTGTGAGCACGCGCGCGCGCGCGCGCGTGTGTGTGTGTGTGCGTATGTGTGGGCGTGTGTATGTCTGTGTGTGAGTGTGTAAGATTGAGTGTATGTGAGGGTATGGGTGTGTTCGTATTGAGATGCGTGTATTCGTGTGTATTTATGTAAGTGCGTACGTTTGTGTGTGTGCGCGCGGGCACGCGCGTCCGTATGTGTGTGTGTATGTGCGTGAGTACGCAAGCGCGCGCTTGTGTGTGCGCTTGTGTGTGTATGTGTATGTGTGCGCGCGTATTTTTGTGTTTTAATTATACTTCTTTGCTTTGAATGAAAAAACGTTGGTATTCTGTTCATAATGTTTTCTTAAATGTCAGTACAACTTTGAGTTAATCTGACAATAAATTGGTTTCAGTCAGTCAGTGTGTGTGTGTGTGTGTGTGTGTGTGTGTGTGTGTGTGTGTGTGTGTTGTGTGTGTGTGTGGATGTAAACACATATGTAACCATACTGTATCCAAGTCATGTTATACGCAGGCAGCATAACTACAGTCATAACAGTATAAAAAACAAATTGAGTGAAAAAACAAAACAAAACAAAACAAAAAAACGCACACACACTTAAGGCGCTGCTGACGTAAACAAGAGAAACCAGCACATGTTTACACATATCATATCGCATATCACATTACCAAACTCATCAAGAAATAATGCCACAAGGACGCAAACAGTCGCAAAACAGAAGATAATACTGCAACAAGAAAGAAACTGATAAGTGTAATCACACACACACACACACACACTCGCGCGCGCGCGCGCGCGCGCTCACGCCGTGCACATACACGCACGCACGCACAAAGACACATGCACGCACGTACGCACGCACGCACCACGTGCACACACACACACACACACACACACACACAGAGGAACGACCTAAGTAGACAATCGGAAGAGCGCCGACCTCCACGTTTTGAATCAGTTCATGAATAAAAACAGGCTGCACGCCACAATTAAAATTCAGCACTATAATGCTATATAATCCATGTAAGCATTTTGAGGCCTACCATAAGTTTGAGCCAGCATTTCATGTTACTTCCCCTTAGTTGACCTCATATCTCAGACCTTGCCACTCACCTGTGACCCTATCTTTGCGCCAGCTGGAAGCACCAAATAGTCCCATTCCTTTGATTTTAATGTGTCTGCTTGGAACCACCTGGCTTGTACCTTGACAGCCATATGATAAAAAGTGAGGAGAATCAACTTTCAGACACAATAAACATTCTCAAAACAATCTCTTTGCGCAAGTCCAGTCTATAAATACTCGACTCCTTACGCAAGGCCTTGGCGCGTTAATTTTTGGTGTGCAGCCTGTCAACGTGCATGTGATCATTACACGTGCAACAACAGACTGTTCACAGCGTGTGGTGAATGCTGTACAGCACTTGCCATTCCGATCGAAGACTGTCCACGCAGCAGGGAGGAGGAGGGAGAGTGAGGGAAGTGGGGGAAGTGGGGAGGGAAATGATGTTGGGGGTAAGGAGGGAAAGTTTCAAATGTTGTCAACTGCTGCCTGGTGGTGACAGCGTGTTGCTGGCAGATGCGTGGTTATTATCGCACTGTCGCACAGTACATAGTGGTCATATATGTTGAACACCTACATTTCTACTTCTGTATACCTAGTCCCATGGACTGACATGTAATTCGCTGGAACCTCAAACTCAGATCCTCTGTAACAAATCCTGGGAGTTTCGGTATACAGTCACAGAATAGGGTGAAGCTAGGGATAGGGGAGGAGTTGTAGGGAGGGGGAAGAATGGGAGGAAGAGGAGAAGAAACATGGAAACAAAAGAAAAGTAAGTGAAAAAAAAAAAATCATGTTCTCAATCTTTGTCATTTTCTTCTCATATGTCTGTAAAGCCATCAAGGTGAGTTGAGTAACAAAAACAAACAAAAAGAAAATTACTGATCCTGTTTTATTTTTTTTCATTAGTTCTTTAGGCCTATCCTGACTAATGACCAATTCTGTGACTGAACTGCACAATATCATCCACCTTGGACAGTTGAATTCTGGTCAGAATAGCGTCCACTTCCTGCGCTCATGATCCGTCATGGTCTGCCTGGGCAGTGGTTTGTCCAAGCCTGGAACACTGCTCTGAGACATCTTGGACATGGAGCTCAAGGCTGCCTCCAGGTGATCCCTGGACAGCTGAAGGTAATCAAACAGACCGCCAACAGTGGTGACAGGATCAGCCAGGACGTCCTCATACAGCAGGGCAGGAATGGGGAAACCTTCATCTTGCAGGTGCTGGACCATCTTCAGCAGGGAGCATACCTTTGCTGCCATGATTCCCAGGTAAGACAAACTGGGGACCAGGTCTATCACAGCCTCTCTGTCTTTGATGGAACCCGTGAAGCATGTGTGAAAGAGAGACATTCGTATGTCAGGTCTCCATGCAGCGGTGCGATCAGTCCACCATCATGACCCAGACTGTGAAGAGCCTCTCTAACACTTGTCTGAAGGACCGGTGGACCTCCAGCAGACGCCTGTGCATGAAAAACGTGCCGGATGTAAGGACACACACTGTGTGGATGTCTCTGAGCAATGCCGTGCATTTTGATCGGGGCTTTATGAAGATGTGGTTCGTTCTTCCCTGAGCTGATAAAATACTTTGCTGAAAACTGGCATGATATGATAATATCAAAATGGCGCTTTGCAGCAGTGACAGCCTTTGGTCAGGTGTTCCCAGATTCTGTGTTACCATGTAAGTAATGCTAGACATGGCAGATGGCTCCGAAATGCAAACAGTGCCAGGAACACCTTCCATGATCTGACAAATCATTGTTGATCTGCATTGTCCAGTGCTCGACAACCACGTGACAGACACTCGGGATTCTTAAGCAATTCTTGATGTCAGAACATGAAACCAGTGATGGGATGTGACGTACACTTCCTTTGCGTGAACAAACTGGGCCATGTAGAAAAATGGGGGTATATCTGACCCGCAGCAGTTTGTATCTGGAGATGTGCGGATGAACACAGCGAAATCAGGAGTAATGCAATACAACGATATATCCGGCTTCAAAAGTGTGTCAAGAGGGGATAACTCAGGGCTGACTCCACAACAGAAAATCATCCAGAGAAGCTGGGATGACCACCACAGGCTTCCTTCTCAACACAATGTTGGACCCGATCACACAACTGTGTGTGTGTCTTCGTCTCTGCACGCAGCTTTCTGGGGTCCTTAAAGTTCATCTTCTGAAGCAAGCTAAAGACACGGCCAACAATCTCCTGGAAACATACGCAGATGATAAAAGACACACAACATGTCTACAGACATCCATGCTGATATGTGTTACCATCTGAAAGTTTATGGTGAGTCGTCACGATTTCTTCTGCTGTCGTTGATTGCCTCTTTGAAAATGGGAATCAATGCATTTGATGAAGAAAAGGTATTGCAGGAACAGCCAGGCTGGGAACTAGGTCTGGTGCAGGCTCTGTGTTTTAGGTGGAACCACAAAGCTTCACAGAGTCGTCTTGATAACTGGTTTCGAACTGGACGTTCATGAAGAATACCTTTAAGAAAAGAAATTGTAGCATGTTATCGCTATATAAGTTCAAATCTTTGCCAAGTCATTACTGTGATGACGGGGGGGTGTTGGCCTGCGCTTGTTTTTCCCCCCCTATTAGATTGTTCGCCTTTGTATTTGTCTGACTTTATTCAAGTTTAATAGGCTGTGCCAGTCTTGAGTTAGAATTACTCTGTGTCGGGTTTTCTTGTGGGAGCAAGAGGCATTACATCATTAAAAACATGGCTAGACTAATTGATAAACAAAATAATGTTTTAACAAAACAAAAAGACATACTGAAAGAAGTATACCATTTTTTACAAAACATTATAGACAGAAAAAGCTGTAGAAAAACTGTGAAATAAAAGATTTGGTGGAAGACATCCCCTGTTTAAATGAAACAGAAGCAGCGGACTTAGAAGGTCTTATTACATTGGAGGAAGCAAGATATGTCTTAAAGACAATGAAAAATAATAAAAGCCCCGGTTCCGATGGCTTCACTACTGAATTCTTTCAAGTCTTTTGGAAACAGATTGGTGCATTAAATGCAAATTTCAAGAAAAGAGAACTGTCAGGTGTACAATGAGAGGGAATCATTACATGTCTCCCAAAAGGGTGATAAATCCAGGCAGTACATAAAAGCTGGAGACCTATTTCCCTGTTAAATGTCGTTATAAGATAGGATCCTTTTGCATTGCCAACTGAATAAAATCTGTATTGCCTAAAATTATAAATGAAGATCAGACAGACCGGATTTATTAGAAATAGATATATCAGCGACAATATAAGATTGATATCTGACACTATATCCTATATAGATGAAAATTAGCTGCCTGGTTTGTTGTTGAACATAGACCTTTCAAAGGCCTTTGATTCGATTAATTGTGAATTTATGTCTAAAGTCCTAAAAGCATTTGGTTTCCAAAAAGATATTTGTAGATGGATAAGCACATTCTACAAAAATATCAAGTTTTGTGTTATTGTAAATGGACAGATTTCACATTGGATGTCGACAAGGAGACCCGATTTCACCATAACTGTTCATGATTTGCGTCAAAATATTAGCCATTATGGTCAGGGAAAATCGATATATCCAGGGAATCAGAGTGAATGAAACTGAATTTAAGACACCTCAGTATTCTGATGACACTGTGTTTCTTACTCGCAGGGGATAAGAAATCCTTTGAAACTTGTATTGAAGTTCTTTTTACATTTAACTGTCTCAGGTGTTCATATCAATTTGAGTAAAACAAGTGCAGTTTAGCTTGGAAGTGTAAAAAATAGTCCAATCCACTACATGGACCACTTAAAAATTGTCTGGAATCCACAAAAATTTGGATAATACTTGGTAAATGGTTCACAAACGACTTGAAAGATTGCATGAAATAAACTACGCAGAAAGACTTGCAGACGTAAATCATTTGTTCAAAATATGGGTAAAACGCCAGATTACACCCCCTGGGTAGAACAGCAATTTTGAAATCCATCATCCTTTCAAAGCTGACTTATTTTGGCTGTTTCTACCAAACCCACTAGATGTTTTCTTTCAAACATGCCAGAAAAATATGTTACAAATTTGTGTGGAATGAAAAAAAAAAAAAAGCAAAAATCATTGTGAAACAGTGCATAAAAGCATATGGAATTGAGGTATTGGTCTTTCTGAGGTAAAAACCTACATCACATCTTTAAAAAACTATCCTGGATCTGTAGGACTGAAAGATCAAACCACGAATGTTAACATATTTTTCTCAGTAATTTTCCTGATTGGCCTCATATGAGTAAACATGGTCCAGAGATTGTCCCAAAATTTACAAAATATAAGCCAGTCTGGGCAGACGTCCTTGAAGCTTACAAACGTTTTTTGTTTGTTTGTTGTTGTTTTTTTATTACAAATGCCTGCCAAAGAATCCTGCTAAACTACTTGCTGAACCAGTTTGCTTCAACAAATGTATTCAAGTTGGGAAAAGATATACTGTCTCTAAAATGATTCAAAACAGAAGTGTCTGTTATCTTGCTCATTTTTTTTTAATGATAATGGTCAGTTCCTTTCCCATGGACACTTTTAAGGAAAAACATTATGTCAACATTGATTTTCTAATTTACACAGGGTATAAGTTAGCAATAACTGAATTCATAAAAAATTGATATTACCATTGAAAACAACAAATGTATTACTTCTCCATTCTGTAATAAGATATTGTTCGCCGCTTATAAAGGTTGAAAGACTTAATACGATATACTGATTAATAATCAGTTGAGAGCTCCATGTTGTGACAAATGGGACATAAATCTTTCACTAGCTCATGATTGGAATTCATGCTTTTTTATGCACATAAGATTACAGATGTAAAACGTAAGTGGTTTGAGCTGACAATAATTCACAAGTGCTTAGGTACAAATGTTATTTTGAAAGAAGTCAGAGTCACTGATAATGGCAAATGCAGTTTTTGGGGATTATTTAAAGATTCTATTGACCATATGTTTTGGAAATGTACTCTTGTCAAATGTTTTTGGAGTAGGTTTTATTGATTTAGTAACAGAGAAATGCACTCATGCACAAAATATGTGCCTAACAGAGTCTCTCATACTTTTAGGTTTCAACATAGCAATCACAATTGATTACATTTTCACTTCATTTTTTCTTCTAGCAAGACATGACTTGTACAAGTGCAAGTTAGAAAGCAGTCTTCCACAAGTAGCAGTTTTCTTGAAAATTTTGAACTATAGATATAGATTTGAAAAATATAACTCATACTTAACAACTATGAACCATATGGATTTTCATGCCAGATAGCTTGCATATGAATCTTTGATTTTCAATACCTAGTTGCTTTAGTTGCCGTCTCTGGAACATGTCTTTCCTGCATTAATATATAAATGAATTTGATGCATAATATGATAACAATTACAAGACTAATTAATGCATTTTTTTCCTTTTTTTGTTTTTGTTTTGATCTTTTGCTGATGTATCATGTGTGGCCCTTGTATGCTGCTGAAATATTTCTGTATATTGGCACTCGAGAGATAATGTACCTTATTATGATAACTTATATTATCTTCTCTTGCTGTGACCCAACCCATTCTGTCTTCTTGTTTCTTTGCTTGTCTGTTCGTCTGTCTGTCTTCTGTCTGTCTTTTCATCTGTCTTTCCTATAATATTTGTGTATGCATGCTGATATATATATATATATATATATATATATATATATATGTGTGTGTGTGTGTGTGTGTGTGTGTGTGTGTGTATGTGTGTGTGTGTGTGTGTGTGTGTGTGTGTGTGTGTGTGTGTGTGTGTGTGTGCATATACATTTTTTTTTCATCAAATGCATCATACAGCTCTTGCTGTATACCTAACTTCTAGTTATAACTGTTGCTGTTAATCTTTTTTTTTTTTTTTGTATGTTGAATGACAATGAAAGGAAATAAATATGTTGAAAAAAATTCCCATCTCATGATTGATTGTGTGTGTTTTTTCTTTATTTGTTTCTTTTGATGTGAGTGGTTATACTGTCCCATAAATTCAAAATTCCATACTGGGCAAAAGTCAGAGTGACCACAAAGAATGGTGGTTAGATTGTTAACAAAA
>JADBJO010014175.1:0-2500 GCA_016801955.1 Conus betulinus | reverse complement strand
CTTCATCTCTCCACATAGCTTTCTTGGGTCCTTAAAGTTCATCTTCTGAAGCAAACTAAAGACAAGGCCAGCGATCTCCTGGAGATAAAAACAGACTATGGCAGGCACAATGCGTCTACAGAAATCCATGCTGACAGGCATTCCCATCCTGCTCGTGTAAGTTTCAGAACAGTGTTAATAGTTTGTCCTACTGTCGTTGATCCCTTCTACAGATGTAGAATTCAGTGCCTTTAATGAAGAAAGTTACTGGTCGAAGATCCCCAAAGCTGTTGCAGGACTGTTCCTGAAAGCTGGTTTGGGGCTGGACTTTCACGGAAAGTGCCTGTAAGAAATCAAACAGTTTATATGTCTACGTCCATTTACAATGCTCTCTGTTTAACGCAATTCTTAAGCGGATTTCCTTCAATCTCTGGGGCTTGGTTAGAATTCAGATTTGAGAATTTTTTTTTGCAGATTTCATTATCTTCCAGTTTTGCTAACGTAGCCTCTCTATCACGTAATTCACTTAGGCCAACTCGGACACAATCTGTATTTGTTATTTTCGTTGTTTTTATTATCATTATTTTTTTTTTAAACCTTCATAAAGCTTTATGCTGTTGCGTGAATTTAATCAATTCATACACAGAAAGCAATTTACAACAGATGTTTACGTTATGGATTCCACCTAATGCAGACCATTAAAAGTATTACAACAAATAAGCTTGCTGGTTTGTATTCACATTGTTTTTTGTTTGTTAGTTTGTGTGTTGCTGTTTTTTTTTTTTTTTAAGCCACATCTTTTTTTTTTTGTCCCCATCTTCGGTGCCAAACTCAGTGGCAGTGCATCCACACCGCTCATTCCGATATCCTGTGCACAACCCATCCTGGCCCGGCCTGCCGCAGTCTCAGCACTGGCAAATCCACAGGGAACAGTCAATGTCAAGTCGTCAAGAGGCAACCACCGGAGGAGACCCTGCACTGCTGCTGAGTCACTTTGGTGGTGTTAAGTGGCTCCTGTTCTGATTCAAACATATGCAGGACACCACTTACTAAGCCCCCTATCGACAACAATAATTGTTTAAAGCTACTTATAGTTTTCACTATTTCATGATGTATCTCAAAGAAGAGAAAGTAAATTGATTCATCTTTTTAAAGCTACATATGCTTTTCACTATTTCATGATGTATCCCAAAGAAGAGAAGGAAACTGATTCATCTTTTATATTTTAGTGGAATGTTATTTACTTAAACTGCACTTTGTCCTTTCTCCCTTTGTTTTTTTCCCTAGTGCAGTATGAATGTAACATCCGTTTAACATCGGCAGTTTTCATATGTTTTAAAATTGGAAGGTCAACGCCATTTGCATACTACATGTTGTTGACGTTGCAAGAGTTACAAGGCTTTTTTTTTTTTTTTAGAACAAACATCTCCCACACTCCTACTGATCTTTAAAAAAATGATTTCCAAGCCTGTTAATTTATGTTCAATGTCTGAGGGCTTTTTATTTTTAGTGATAGTTCATTTCGTGGGTATGACATGACAACTGCCAGCCACACCATCCTCTGCAACCTACCCCCCCTTTTTTACTCCCCCCAACTCCTTCCCACTCTGTCTCTTTCTCTGTCTGTCTGTCTGTCTGTCTCTGTCTCTCTGTCTCTCTCTCTCTCTCTTCCTTTGTCTCAACAAACTTCAAGTAGGATAACCAGTACATCCTTTTAAGCCTCTACCCTCACCACTCAACACCCTCTTCCTCTCACACCCTCCACGCCATCTGTAAGGCTTATTTTTGATGTTACCATGATAGGAGGAGCGTGGACAGAGAAGTGTGATGTCATCATAGACCTTTGTCGTCCGCCTCACTCCCTCTCTCTCTTCCCCTCACTTATCTGATCACACAGCGACTGACTGCAGAAGAGGGATTGGGTACACGTAGTGTAAAAAAAGCTGCTGTACCTCCCCCATCTCGCGCTCCCTTCTTCCGTCGCTGTGGTCATGGTAGAGATGGCCTGCACATGTCTTCCAAGTGCAGACTGCGTTTCCTTGCTTACTCGCATAAAGGCTAAAAATATCTCCAACATCAAAGAGATACCATTCTCAAATCTTCTACACAAAACCTCACCCTGTAAGTGGTGGGGGATGACCCATCCAATTCCAAAATCCCCCCCCCCCCCCCCCACCCCCCACCAACCCCTTTTGTTTACTAGTGCAACCCCTCTGTTCGTCTGTAGAGTCACGATTGGCTGTCATGTTCCTCTGACAGCCTGTCAATCAGAACAATCATCGGAGACTGGATGTGTAGCTTAGCACGGAGACAGGAGAAACTTAGTCTCCTGACTTCACTACTCCACAGAAGGCTGTAATACTGATCACCAACAGTAAACCCAATTAAAAAAAAAAAACAGGTAGATAAAAGAAACCAACGAACGTTCATCTCTTCGAGGTGTTTCAATCTATACCATCTGCAAAAAAAGTTCGCAAGAGGGTATCAAATGAAGTGGAAGGGCATTTATATAATTGAAAAT
>JADBJO010014174.1:35000-48826 GCA_016801955.1 Conus betulinus | reverse complement strand
AACTGTCCACAACACAAAAAAAGGACTGATCACTTATATTCCCAAAGGTGATAAACCGAAAGATTTTATTCAAAACTGGCGCCCTATATCTCTCCTAAATCTTGTCTATAAGATAGGCTCTTCATGCATTTCAAACAGAATAAAAAAGGTTTTACCACAGTTGATAAATGAAGATCAGTCTGGTTTTATGGCCAACAGATACATAGGCAACAATTTGAGATAATATCTAATTACTAATTATAGATGCAAAGAATATTCCAGGTTTACTTCTAGCATTGATTTTGAAAACGCTTTTGATTCTTTAAGTTGGAAGTTTATGTTTAAGATCTTAAGAGGATATGGCTTTGGAGAAAGTATTTGTCGAAGGATTGAGAAGTTTTACAAAAATATAAAGTCAACAGTTAATGTTAATGGAATACTTCCCAGTGGTTTCAGGTAGAAAGAGGATGCAGACAAGGAGACCCACTTTCCCCCATATTTGTTATTCTTTGTGCGGAAATTTTGGCAATAATGATTAAGGAAGAGAAATTGATCAAAGGAATTAATATCGGTGACACTGAACACAAAATTTCCCAGTTTGCCTATGATACTCAGTTATTTAATGTAGGAGATAAAACTTCTTTTGAAAAAAAACTATACATCTTGATCGCTTTGGTAGAGTGTCAGGACTGCATATGAACAGTAGTAAAACACAAGCAGTATGGTTAGGAAGCAAGAAAAGATCACAAGTAACTTACTCCCTTCACTTAAAAATGATATGGAATCCTAGATTCAAGATACTAGGTATATGGTTCACTCAAGATCTTAAGGATTGTGAAAGTATTAACTATAACGAAAAATTTTCTGAGGTTAAAATACTGTTGAAGATTTGGTCACAAAGAACCATTACCCCAATAGGCAGAGTAGCTGTTTTGAAATCGCTTGTTTTGTCCCAAATTATATTACTCCCAGATCCACCAGACTACATCATAGGAAACCTCCAGAAACTATGCATTCAGTTTGTCTGGAATGGAAAACAAGATAAAATTAGTCGGAAAACTTCTATCAAAACAACGAAACACAGGGTGGACTACACATACCTGACATAAGGAAGTATATCTGTGCTTTGAAACTGTCATGGATTAAAAAACTAAAAACCACAAACCATCAGTGGAAATGTATAGCAACAGAAATATGCCCGATTCTTTCGTTTCTAGAATACTATGGAACAGCTTTTGATTTTTAAGCATAAAAACATAAGCACCTTTTGGATGCATGTACTGAAAGCATATAAGCTATTCCGTTTTAATGTAAAACCCAAAACTTGGAATGAATTGCTTTCTGAACCGATTTTCTACAACGAAAATGTAACAATTGATAATTTAGTAATTAAACATAATAAATTGATAAGAAAAGGAGTGTACGCCACACAAAACATTTTCTCAAGACTAATGGAGAAGAATTTATGACATTTGAGGAATTTTCAACAAATCATGGATGTAAAGATTGATTTTGTCACGTTTAATGGTATTGTATCGGCAATTAAAGAATATATCAGAATAAGTGGAATAAAACGAAATACAGACAATAACAGATTTTTGGACATACCGAATGCATTAAGACATATTTATAAGGTATCAAAAGGATCAAAATTACTGTATGAAATTTTAACACAAGACAATGTCAGACCTAATTGTTGTTTGAAATGGACACAAAAATTAAATGTTGATATTCGGTAAGAGGTGTTCCTTAAAATGCATAAAACTAAAGATGTTAGATTAAAGTGGCTACAGACTAGAATTGTTCACAGATTTATTGCAACAAATGTTGTTTAAGTGCAATAGGGTTATCTTCCCACAGCAAACTGTTCATTATGTAATGAAGCAAGAGACTCTACTGAACATTCTTTCTGGAGTTGTAAATACATTAGATGTTTTTGGACCTCTTTGGAAAAAACGTTCAATGAAAAAATGTGAAAATGTTTATGATTTAAAGATTTCGCGTGAATTGGTACTTTTTAATGTGGATAACCATACTAAAACAGATAGTATTTTTGACTTTATAATAATGTTTGCCAAACAGTATATATACAAATGTATATTAGAAAAATCCCCACCTAACTTATCTTTCAGAAGCAGCTGAATAAAAGATACAAGATAGAACAATATAATGCGAAAATTAATGATAATGTGTCTAGGCTTACAACAGAATGGAACTTTTATACACCTTTACTTTTCACTGTATAATTGATATGTGTATGTACGTGTATGTGTATGTATGTATATGTGTGGATATATGTATGTATATATATATATATATATATATATGCATGTGTATGTATGTATGTATATGTATATATATATATATATATATATATATATATATATATATATATATATATATATATATATATATAATAATGTGTGTGTGTGTGTGTGTGTGTGTGTGTGTGTGTGTGTGTGTGTGTGTGTGTGTGTGTGTAATCAGCTATCGTAAGAGCAAGTCAAAATGTTTTTGCATACTCCATGCCCATTTGCACATGTTTTCGCCATTCCCCCAACTTGATACCCGTCCTCCAACTTGATAGTCATGCTGTTCTTGTCATTGTTGTAGGTATTGTTGTTATTACTGAGATGCTATTGCTGTTACTATTACTATTGATGATGATGTTCCTTTCAGGAGTATGATAATCTTAGATATCCCCTTTTCGTATATGCCCCCTTCCCCTTTTCCCCCACTACCCACTTCATGTGCCCCTTTCCCGTATCTTTCTTCATTCATGTGTGTGTCATTGTTTAAAAAAAATGCAATAAAATGTTTTTTTTTTTTAAAAAAGAAGCTAGAAGACAAGATGGAAGCGAAATTCAACATTTTAGACACGAAGATAGACACCAGGATGACACAACTCTTTACAGCAATAACAACACTCACTGACTTCTTTAAGTCACAAACCACCACTATCAACAAGATGGAACAAAAACAATCAGATATGGCGGACACACTGAATAAATTATGCAAGGATGTTCAAGACACTAAGCAGGATATACAAGAAACACAAAACAGCAGTAAGGCATTTAGGGGCAATGCAAGGCTATATGGCATGCAGATTAACCAAAATGGAGGAAGAAATGGATCGAATCGAAAGTTATTCCAGACGGAATAATTTAAAGTTTTTTGGTATCAAAGAGAGCACGGACGATAGCAAGAGAGAGAGATGTGACGAGGTGATTAGAGAGACACTAGACAAATACATGGAAGAAGAGACATGGGCCGATGACGCAACAGAACGTGCACATAGGCTAGGCAAACCGGACCTTTTGCAGAGAGACCCAGACCTGTGATCGTGCGTTTCCTCAGGTGGGGAGACACCATGAAGATTCTTCAGAACCGAGAGGCACGCAAGAGATGAAGAAGGAAGGCATACGAGTGTCACAAGACAGGATGAAACGCCAAGCTGACCAACTACGTGATCTGAGGGCACAAGGCAAGTCGGGTTACTATGTCGGGGGGGGGAGGGGGGACTGTATGTAAGAGAGGAATACAGACCACGAGCAGAACAGAATGACAGTCAACATGAACAGTTTAGACAGCACCAGCAGCAAGAAGACTACGGATATGAGAATACTTCCAGGAAACAATTTGGCACAAATGGACGATGGATACAGAGAGGAGGGAATGAAAGATATAGTACAAGTGGTGATAGAAACGTTGATGACGAAGGATGAGAGTGAGAGGGATGAGGGACGAGAGAAAAGGAGAAGATTGGAGGAAAGAAAGAGAGGAAGACAGAAACAGAGTGAAAGAACAGGCGGAAGAGATGATGGGTAAGGAAAAAAGTGCGAAAGGAGTGAATAGGGGAGAAAATGGAGTTGAGAGTGATGGAAGTGTAGAAGGAAATGAATGGGGCAGTGATCTTGAGTTTTTGTCGATCGGGGCAGATCTAATGGACGAAGAGAGACAGAGTGGAACAGAAAATCAAGAAAATGGGTCTGAGAAACAGAGAGTAAGTGATGAGTTGAAGGAAGAGAGTGAAAGGAAAGGAAGAGTGGAGGGTGAGGGGGAAAACAGGAAACAAGACAGTAAGTGTAAGGGCAAAAAGGAGTGTGGCAGGAAAAAGTGTGACGGGGACAACACACGAGGCAAACAACACTGATGTTAGTGTAGACCAAATGCAGGCTTTTCTCTTCACCCCTAGAATTAGGTCAAGGCAACCTAATCAGATGCCCTCACAGCTCCTAGAACACACACTGGCTTGCACGCAGGACAAAAATAGTGATCATTTGGACAGTATCTGGAGCATTCAAGGAGTTAGCTTAGGGACAAGCACGGCGTGCATGACCGAGACAGAGCTTGAGACACAATCTCCGACTACACCTCATTCGCAGTATGACCTATTCACACATATAGAGAAGGGAAAAACGGACGATAGCCTAACACACAAAATCACCGATAAAGGAAAAGATGATATGACTAAGAAAGACGACAAGATAAGTGTACGACAACCATCCAGTACACGACATCTACAACTGAAGAAACCATACTTACACAAGGCATGGTACATTCTGATAGTGAGGAAGGAGTAAATAAAAAAAATGGGGAGGAAAACCAAACCCAAACAACACAAATCAGGAAAACAAGCATTAAGATCTCATACAAACACTTCAAGAACAACAAACAAACAATCAAGCTGTACACACTCACCTGGTTACACACGTTCTCAAACAACGAAGAAAGACCGAAGAAGAAAGAAAAGGAAAGGAGAAAATATGAGAATTAGGCCAAGGTCACACACACAAGTCCAAGGCAAAATGTCACTAGAGATCAACACATAGAGAACAAGCTAAATGACAGTGCTAAAGAAGATGGAAATGTGAGACAACACACAGTAAATGAGAAAAAAATGAATGAAACATGAGAGAGTGAAAATGAGAACAAGGATGAAAGTGGAATTTTGAGTAAGGATGAAACTAAAAATGGCAAGAAAAAGCTGTATTTTGGTTGCTGGAATGTTGAAGGTCTGCTCGAGAAATTGACTGACCCAGATTTTTTTGAATATATTATGTCATTTAATATTTGCTGTCTAAGCGAAACTTTTACGTTAGAGTCATTTGATTTTAAAATGAAATTCTCAGATTTTTTACATATCCATTGCCCAGCTCTGAAATTTACTAAGATGGGCAGACCTTCAGGGTTGGGGTGGGGGGGGGGGGGGGGGGGGGGGGTGGGGGGGGGGGTTGGGGGGTGTTGTTATGTTAATTTAAAAAGAAAATGACTGACTATGTTTGGTTAATAAACACGGGGATAAAAAATGCATTATGTATACGTATATCAGAAAATCTGTTAAATTGTGGGAAGGACATTATGTTTTTGGGGATATATATACACCCAGTAGATAGTCGTTTCTATTCTGATAAGGACTATACATGTACCTTAGAACTACTAGAGCAATATTTATTATCACAAATAGAGCAACGAAATGACTTTTTCTATATTATTGGAGGAGACTTCAATGCACGTATAGGGGAATGGAGCCTGTGTGTAAATGATGATAATGACACATTGAACAATGATCTGGACGTGTGTGCACGAAGTTCAATGGACTTTTTATAAATGGTTTCGGAAAAAAATTAATAGAATTTTGTACAACATTTAAATTAACTCCCCTAAATGGACCTGATAGGATTCCCAAACAAGTATATGAAAGACAAACAAACAAAAAAAAGACAGAAAGTATCCAAAACACAAAACTGGGCTCTAGAAATAAAAAGATGTCTAGATAGGTATGGTTTCTCAGAGGTATGGGCAAATGAAAGGGTAAGCAATGAACATAGAGTTATAAAGGAGTTAAAACAAAGAATTATAGATTGTTATAAACAAACTTGGCACGAGAAAATAACAAATAGTAAGAGATTTACAACATACTGCACTTTCCAAACCTCGCACCAAACAGAAGAATATCTACATGAAATTACTATAACTAAATTCAGGAAAGCATTAACAAAAATGAGACTAGGAATAAATGAATTATATATCAATAGGAAATACACTGATGGTTTGGGGATTGTATCCTGCCCCTTTTGTCCTGTAGATGAAACAGAAATGCATTTTTTAACTGTATGTCCAAACTATAATCAATTAAGAATGAAATACATAACCAAACATTTTAATAATCTGAACACGATTAGATTAGTTAATATTCTACAAACAAGAATACAGAAATTATACAAGATGTAACCATGTACATCTTTTATGCCCTCAAATCCAGAGAAAAACAATTATAAGAACTGAAACTCAAGCGCTGGCAATGTGATCCAAAAGATAAAACTGACTTGTTGATCAATATATACGGAAATTAGAAAGAAGGGAGAGAGAGAGAGAAAGGATTTTCTGTATGATACGGAGAGAAAATTTATCAGATAACACGTATAAGTTGTAGGGAAGGGATGGGAAGCAACAAAAATGGAATAAAACAGGAATAGATTGCTGTTAAATGTGCTGCAGATTGGATACTGTATATACAGGATAGATAAGCAATTGAGGTAATCAATTATGAATACTGACCAGTTTGTGCAGAGCGACATTATCTTAGCACTAATTTTATGTGTTCTACATATTGCAGTTAAATTTATCTATTATGACGCATGCGTTCAAAGAACAGACTTTTTGGGAATCTGGGTCTATCACTCAATGGCTAAAGAGAGATCAGCAAAGATCACGCTGATACCGCGCGGCGTGCGGTTTCTCACTAAAATGCGAAAAGACGCGAAAAGACACGAAAAGACGACGCGAAAAGACACGAAAAGACATGCGAAAAGACGCGAAAAGACACGAAAAGACACGCGAAAAAACACGAAAAGACACAAAAAAACACGCGCGAAAAGACACGAAAAGATGCGAAAAGACACGAAAAGACAAAAAAAAAATACACCCGAAAAGAATGTGAAAAGACATGAAAAGTCCTGGAATATCTAATGTCTTTTCAGATGTCTTTTCGTGTCTTTTCTCACTTTTTTCGTGTCTTTTAACGTCTTTTAAAAAATTTGTAAGATGCCAAAAGCACACAAATGAGCATGTCCCGTAGAAATGCGTGACCTTTGTTCATGACCTTGACCTTGACCTGCAAAGCCCATATTTTAGCACGACCTGCGCATCACGAACTTGGTCAAGGTCACTGACCAGTGGTAAGTTTGGTCAATTTTCACGCTGTCACAGTCAACAATGTGGCAGAAGTTCCCGTGAGCAAATTTTTATCCAATTGGTCAGTGGTCAAGGTCACTGACCAGTGGTCAATTTTCACGCTTTCAAAGTCAACAATATAGTAGAAGTTCCCGTGAATATTTATTTTTCATAAAATTGGCCAGTGGTCAAGGCCACTGACCAGTGGTCTGGAAGGGAGAGAGAAAGAGAGCTGTAAAACCTAGAAAATTGACCAAAATGGCCACTGATTAGTGACTGACCCACTGGTCATCGGCCTTGGCCAATTTGAAAAAAAATATATTCACGTGAACTTCTACCACATTGTTGACTGTGAACGCGTGAAATTTGACCCAAAATGACCACTGGTCATGACCTTGATCCAAATGTTCACAGGAACGGCACGTGGTCAGAACAACACGTGGTCACAACGGCACGTGGTCACAACGGCACGTGGTCACAACACGTAGCACTTGATTCTTGACCAAAGCTGGTGCCTGCAAGCAAACATGATCAGTACCCGGTACTTAGAAAGTGTAGGTGTGATGTTAGGCCTAAATGCGGCGTTAAAAGCCACTTTTCGTGTCATTTCGTGTCTTTTCGCATTTTCACATTCTTTTCGGATGTCTTTTCGCGCGTTTTCACATTTTTTTCATATGTCTTTTTCGTTTTCGTCTTTTCGCGTCTTTTCGTGTCTTTTCGCGTTCTTTTCGAGTTTTTTCGGATGTTTTTTTTTCGCGTTTTCACATGTCTTTTTCGTGTCTTTTCGCGTCTTTTCGTGTATTTTCCGTCTTTTCGTGTCTTTTTTCGTGTCTTTTCGAGTTTTAGTGACACCCGGCCTAACACAAGTACGGCTCTCCGCTTACTCAAAGGGACCCTGTCCCAAGTTGAAAGATCACTACATAACGAATGATTTTGATTATTGTTCGAGGTTAAAACAACTGCCCGGAAATAGAGTCCAATTGTTATTGATCGATAGCAGAGGTATAATCCTGCTGTCCTAATGTAACCAACTAGAAAGTAAGGAAGACGAGCAAGTTTAAAGTGGAACGGAACAACAAATATTAATCAACATCACACAAGCAAACCGAAAATAGAAAAAAATGTACCAACCTGTATCAAGAAGATAGAAACCGAATTCAAATCATTTACACAAATAAATCCAGTGAATCATGAGCATGCACGAATTACAAAGTTGTAAATATATAAACACAGAACGCGTGGATACACGCCATCCTTGCAACGGGAAAATGCAAACGACACTGAACTATGATATGGGGGCCACACAGGTCAACAGGGGCGGCATTAAAATAAGAGGCGCGTGCGCAGAGAAAAGGAATGCACAGTGTGGGACAGACGGGATTATACTTACAAATACACATGCAGTATGTAACACGGTGATACAATCATGTTATGAAGAAGATATTATATTATTACTAATAGATTGTGAAGATTGGTTATGCAGTGTGGAGTAATGTTTGTATAACCTGATTTATATATGCGAGTATGTTTGAATATAGATGTGTGCATGATCGAATATATATGCGCATGAATTGAATTCAGGTTTTGTGTATGATCTAAATGTAAAATCCGATACCTAGGGCTACGCAGCTAAACATAAAGAACAGGGACGAAAGCTTAGGATAGTAGAAACATGGCTGAGATGTAAACTGAGACGATTTCGATGGAAATATCTTGATAACAATAAGATATTCAAGCAGATGCTTTTAAATATGTATGAATAATAGTTATGACTAACGATAGGGGTATATAAAGGGCGGAAGGTAGATTAAAAGAAACAGGACATAGACGAAAGAACACAATATATACATATTTAGAATTATATATATCGACATATTGGTTTTGATCGAAATGAACAGATTCTATGATTAAACCAATATATGTTGTTTGACACTGAAGTTAATAGTAACATTATTGTTATACTTTGTCTTGCGCTTGTAGAGTGATTTGTTTTTATTTTTTTTCTATAAAATTTAAATTGACGCTGCGAACTCCTAGTGTACGGACCGATGGCCCCCACAATAAACGGCGCGGCGTTTAACACGCGCGTCAAGAGTCAAGTGTCAAGTATGTGTGTCTCTCTCTCTGTCTTGATCAAAAAAAAAAAGATTTTCCGAGATGTGAGTTCTCTCTCTCTCTCTCTCTCTCTCTCTCTCTCTCTCTCTCTCTCTCTCTCTCTCTCTGAAAAATGTCGATACTTAGAAATTTGACAATGTATATCTTTTATGCACTGAAAACTAGACATGAACTTATGAAAGGAAACTAAATATATGGATATGTGTAGAGACGGTAGAGATGGTTTCAAACGCAAGTGAAAATATTTGTGTACATCTTGGTTTTGGTTTCCTTGAATTATTTCCTCTTGCAATAGTTTGCTCGTGTGTTTCTGAAAACAAGTTACTTCCTTTAGTTGATGACCCGTACTTGTTTTTCATTTTTATTCTCAACAAACGTGTACCCATTGTATACAGGTCGGTGGCCTTACAATTATAATTTTCAGAGTTCAGAGTTAAGAGTTCTCGCTCTCTCTCTCTCTCTCTCTCTCTCTCTCTCTCTCTCTCTCTCTCTCTCTCTCTCTCTCGCGATTATATGAAGTTTTTCGGAGTTCTGAGTTCTCTCTCTCTCTCTCTCTCTCTCTCTCTCTCTCTCTCTCTCTCCTCTCACTCTCTCACACACACACACACACACACACACACACACACACTAACTAACTAACTAACTAAATGAATAAATAAATGAATAACTAAGCATAATAGAACATAAAAGCAGTACTAGTTGGTTTTTCAGTTTCAGACTGTACTGCAAAAAAAAATTTTTTTTTTTCAGATAAACACTGGTATTCTCACTGGTATCTCTCCTCTCTCCTCTCTCTCTCTCTCTCTCTCTCTCTCTCTCTCTCTCTCTCTCTCGCTCTCTCTCTCTCTCAAGTAAAGGTTTTCTGAGTTCTGAAGGTTTCTCTCTCTCTCTCTCCCCCCCCCCCCCCCCCCCCCGGAGGGGGGGGGGGGGGGAGGGGCGAGAATAATGGCGGCGGCACAGTTGTTCTCATGAAGAGCTCCGTCATATTTTGTTCGCTGGTGTGGTGAATTTAGTCAGAACAGAGTCAACTTTTTGCAGTGGAGTGTGCAAGTAAGCCATTCAGTGTAAAAAAAAAAAAAAAAAAATGATTGACTTGTCATTGTGGCGAGCCAGAATCGGCATTGTTTTGTGGCAGAGTGACAAACGTCAAACTGTGTCAACATTCATACTCAGGGCGGGAAAGTGACGAAGGGTGTGTGACCCTGTCAGGCTGGAGTGTTGTCTCCGTTGTGCTGTGGTTCTGGGCAGTGTTTGTGTGTGGCTCACTCTCTCTCTCCGTGAAAATGCAGACAAGCTGAGTATTTGTGAAACAGGTGATGTCAGCTTTTTGCAGAAGGTGCCGAGAGAGGAACAATGGTGGATGTTTCCCACTCGAATCAATCAGAGAAACTAGGTCACTGTTACCTACATGTGCCCGACGTTCTTGTGATGTGTTGTGTCGCCAATGTTGGATTTTTACTTCACATACTGTTACTGAGTGGTGACATAGAGGAGAATCCAGGCCCGAATTACCATAAAACAGTGACGAACAAACATAGATAATGTCAACGTGGCCCAAACACCGACGAAAGTTAGCAGTGCATTTGCCCTGATTTTGCAGCGGAAATCCTGTCAGCTGTTAGAGAGCATAGAGAAGAGTTGCAACAAGACAGAGAACAGCAGAGAAAGCAGAATGCAATCATCTGTAACGAACTGTTCGAAATTAAATCAAGAGTTAGGAGCGGTCTCAGAAAAATGTCGAGAGATCAACGATCGCTGCGCCCAAGCAGAAACTGAGCAAAACAAACTGTCCGTTGCTGTGGAAGCCTGTCCGTTGCTGTGGAAAGCCTGCCCGTCGATGTGGATCAGCTGTATGACAGGATAGCAGAGGATAGTGAGGAGACAGAATTTGTCATGAACGGTGACCGGATTGGAACAGCAAATAACGAGAATGACAGAGGAGCTCGACAGACTCGAAAGTTTTTCGAGACGAGGTAATAATTACGTTTCTTTGGTATACCACCCACGAAAAAGAAGACTATGACACGTGTGCTCAATATGTTGTTAACATTCTAACCAGTGACAGTGGATACAAAACTTGGACGAAAGAAGACACTGTTCGTGTGCACAGGGTTGGTCAGACAAAACCTGGTGAATCAAAAACAATGATAGTGAAATTCCGACAGTGGAAGGACAAAATGAATTTGATTTGCGATCGTGATTTTCGCCATGAGCTGGAGAAGAAAGGGGTCAGGCTGGCGAACGATCTGACGAGAAGACAGGCGGAGACAGTGAGAAAGGCACAGCAAGAGGAAAGGATGCATTCTTTGTGGAAGGCAAACTGACTGTAGGACCCCGCAGACCCGATCCACGAACGTACGCTGAGGTAGCGGCAACGGAGGCGGCACGAGGTGACATGGACACGGCTGGTACGATCGGAAAGCTAAGCAGCCGGCGCGTGACAGATGGCAGTGATACCGGGGATTCCCCTCAGCGTCATCGTGACGTCAGACCAGTCATTAACCAATCAAGTGCAGCAGAAGCAGCGGTTGCCGTGGGAACAGAAGGGCATCAGCGTGCGGCGTATGGCGGTGACACGGGGGTTTATTCTCCATGTCAACGTAGCGACAGAGGGAGCGACAGTCAGTCAGCTGACATGTCGTCCAGCAATCAAAGACAGCATTTTGATGTTGGAAGACACACTGCTAGAAATAACTGAAGACAGTGATTTCAATATTCTTTTATGTGGTGATTTAAATGTTCGTAGAAGTCGCCAACAACCCAAACTTGAGCACATGTCTAACTTCTTCACTGGCGTTGATGATGATGATAATGATGATGATGATGTTGTTGTTGATGATTATGATCATGATAAGGATGATGCGGATGATGATGTGAATGAGGGTAATGGTGATGATCATAATGATGATGATGCTGATGATGATGAATGTGTAAGTAGTTCAGAAGATATGAATACAAATGCAAAAAATATTGTTATGCGCTGTTCTAATAATTTATGTTTAAATAAGTTTTGGCAAATCTTTGTTGGATTTGTGTTTCAAGTTTCGACTTAAAATTGTGAATGGGACTTGTATGAACACTTCAAAAGGAGAATTCACTTGTGGGTCACTTAATGGCAGCAGTGTTATAGATTATTTTATTGTATCGCAAAACTTGCTCAAAAATTGCATAATGAAAGTTGGAGACTGCTGCTTGCTCTCTTGGCATCTGCCATTGGAAATGAAATGGAGAACTTGTAACATTGGTAAGAAAGAAGAGTGTCCAAGGATTTGCAAAGAGAAACGCATCATATGGTCGGAAGAATGTACAGAAACCTATAAGGAGGAACTAAAGTCAGATGAGTTCAAACAGTGTATCGACAGAGCTCTACAATTCCTTAACGTTGATGTTAACTCATGCTTAGAGTTATTTGTGAATGCCTTATGTAGAGCTGCTGGTTGTTTGGGTGACATCTGTGGGGAAATGGAAAAAAGAAGAAGTGAATGACTGGTTTGATCATGTGTGTGAAATAAGAAAAGAATGGTTAAAAGATGCTTGAAACAATATCAAAGAGGTACATCAAAAGAATTAAAAACAGAACAAAAAGCAGCCTACATTAAAGAAAGAAAAGAGTACACAACAATGGATAGAGAGAAGAAAAAAGAATTCGATGAGAAACGACCAGATAAGCTAAGAGCATCTGCGCACGACTCCGAACTATTCTGGTCAACAGTTAGACCGATTAGTAGAAAACCAGTCATTTACAATGAAATAAGTTCAAAGCAGTGGATCACTTTTTTGAAGTATTTAATTGTTTTAAACGACGACTTGGAAAACTCAAATACAGAGGTGGCTAAGGAAGATTTCTGCACAGAAGAGCCGTTATTTAACGATGAAATCGCTATAGATGAGGTTATAAGCGGCATAAGTCATATAAAATGCAGCAAAAGCGCGGGCCCGAATAAAGTAGTCAGTGAAAATGTTCAAATGCGCCAACTCAGTTGTTACAGATTTCATAGTAAACCTGTTTAACTCGCTGTTCGAAAAAGGAATCTTTCCTGACGCATGGTCAAAATAATCCCTGGTCACAAACAAGGAGATAGTAACAATCCATATAACTACCAAGGCGTTGCACTGACAAGTGTTTTAAGTGAAATATGTACTTATATTCTCAATAAAAGATTATCTATCTGGGCAGAAAAAGAAGAGAAAAAATAGTAGAACAAGCCCGATTCCGATCTTACAGCCCTGTGCTTTGCTACTGTCTCCCATTTCTCATGTTCTGCCGCTCGCTTACTTCACCCCTGTCTCCCACCATCCCCCCCTCTCTCCCTGTCTCTCTCTCTTTCTCTCTGTCTCTCTCCCTCTCTCTCTCTCTCTCTCTCTGTCTCCGTCCCTCTGTGTGTGTGTGTGTGTGTGTGTGTGTGTGTGTGTGTGTGTGTGTGTGTTTGTGTGTGTTTTTTTTTGTGTTCTTCCCCAGTTGCGTATTAAAGTGTTAAAACATTCATCAATACTGATTATGTTACAAACACGCCCTTTTCTTAGAATAAAGTGCCTCTACATTTCCCCCAAGATTA
>JADBJO010014174.1:15000-27500 GCA_016801955.1 Conus betulinus | reverse complement strand
CAAAGCTAATCCATTTTGGGCTGCTTTCACCAAACTCGCCAGATGTTTTCGTTTAAATGTGTCAAATATGCTATGATTTTGTATGAAATAAAGAAAACAGAAAAAAGTCGAAAACAGGCATAAAGCATATAGAATGGAGGTATTGGTCTGAAAGAGGAAAAAAAACAAACCTAGGTCCCATCTCAAAAACTAATCTGGATCCGTAGAACTTATCGATCCAACCATGAACAAACACACATATTACAAAGTAATATTCCTTTATGGTCTCTTATGAGTAAACCTGATCCAGAATTTGACGCAAAGGTTACTAAACATTACCTGTTCCGGAAGACGTTCTCGAATCTTATAAACCTTTAATTACAAACATCCGCCAAAAAATTCCACTGAGCTACTTGCAGAGACAATAATGGTACAACAAACGTATTCAAGTTGGGAAAGATGCATTGCCTCCAGAGTGCTCGAAAACAAAAGTGTCTATTATTTGGCACATTTTTACTGTATGATCGTGGTCAGCTTCTTTCTCACAGGGCACTTCAAGGACAAGCATGATGTCAACAATGGTTTTGCTCATTATTTTTTTCTGGGTATAAGTTGGCACTACTGAATTCATCAAGAAATCTGACATTACCATCGAAAACAATAAATGCAATGTTTATTCCATCTGTAATAAGATATTTTTTTTGCTAACCAGTCGCGGTGGTGTAGTGGTTAGTGTATTGGACTCCCGGCTGGGAAGTCGTGAGTTCGATTCCCATCAGAGTCATGTGGGACTTTTTCTGCCCTGACCGACTCCTACCCAAAGCTGAGTTTGCTCCGGGCTCAGTTCGGCAGACTGGGACCACACACTCTAGTTTCATGCACTAAACGGATACGTCTCTGAGAGTTGCTCAAATTTCCGGACGAGCACTGCAGGTGTCTGTTTCTTTCGGGTCTGGTTGACGCCGGGATGTATTATGAAAGTAAGCGTAGACTACAGCTCTGTCATGCGGTCTCAGACCAGAATGGAAATCTGTAGTACCATCTTCATCATCCTCATTCTCATCGATCAGCATTAAAAAAAATGTCTCAATTTCTGTGACCCTTCAAGGTGACCTCAGTTTCGATTATCCCGTCCACGTCTTTGGCCTTGGTTTGATTGCGACGGGGTCACCGGTATTGGCAAATTCGTGGGGGTTGTCGTCGGACGGACGTGGTGGCGCCCTTCAGAGATATAGAGCTCATCACGCCGACTCCGCGACTAGGCAACTATTGTCGTCAGAGGGGGACTTTGTAGGTGGTGTCCTGCGTATGTTAGCACAGAACAGGCGCCGCTAACACCACCGAAATGACTCGGCCGCAGTGCAGTGTCTCCTACGGTGGGTTTGCCTCTTGACGACTTGACATTGACTGCTAACTGTGGATTACCGGAGCCGGAGTTGTGGCGGGTTGGGCCAAGCTGTCGCTGTGGGCGGGAGGTTCGGAATAAGTGGCATGGGTGGAATGCCACCTAGGCGGCACAGAAGATGGAACAGCAGAAAAAAAAAAGAAAGGAAAGAAAGAAAAAGGAGATACTGTTTGCAACCTATAATTTCTCAAAGACGTATTACGATATACTGATTGATAATCACTTGAGATATGAAATCTTCAAACATTCCTGATTCGGATTCGTGCTTCTTTTATGTTCACAAGATTGTACATGTAAACCATAAGTGGTTTCAGCTGAGAATAATTAACAGATGCTCAAGAACAAATGTCATTTTGAAAGATGCCGGATTATATGACAATGATAAATCTCATTTTTGCGGGTAATTTTCAAGACAGTTTCGACCATGTGTTTCGGAAATGCACTTTTTTGGAGCGTGTTCACTCATTTGGTAAAGGAGAAATGCACTCACGCACTAAAATATACGTGCAAGGGAATCTCCCCTACTTTTGGGTTTTGATGTAACAATTGCAGTTGATAACACTTTCTGCTTCATTCTTTTAGCAAAACATTATTCATATACTCGTAACATAGACGGCAATCGCCCCCAAGTAGCTGTTTTCTGAGGAATACTGAACTATAGCTTAGCTATAGAATTGAAAAATATTACTTATATTTCACCATGAGCCACTTTGGCAAACGGCTACATATGAGCCAAGAGCTTCTAATATCAAGTTAAAATCCTAAGAACATGTTTCATCTGTATTGAAATCAAAATGTGTATGATGCAATACATAATAACTAGCACTAGACTAACGGCTATAATGGCCCATTTTTTCTTTTTATAGAATATCTCAGAAAGTACTTGGCCGATCTTTCTGAAAATGTGTGAGTATGTTCATTATGGGTCACGGATTATGCCCGATTTTTTAGTGTACCGTTATAGCTGCTATAACGGCCCATAACGGTTTTTCTTCCTTATAGAATGTCTCAGAAAGTACTTGGCCCATCTTTCTGAAAATCTGTAGACATATTCATTATGGGTCACAGATCATGCCCGATGTTTCATTTTACTGTTATAGCCGTTAATAATGGCTATAAGGGCCCATAACAGTTTTCTTCTTCATAGAATATCTCAGAAAGTACTTGGCCGATCTTTCTAAAAATTTGTAGGTATGTTCATTATGGGTCACGGATTATGCCTGATGTGTTATAGCTGCTGTTACCAGAATAGCCGTTACTACGGCTCAAAACGGTTTTGCCTCTTTCTGGAATATCTCACGCGTATTCAAGATAAACTGGGAGTACGTTATATGCTTTGCATCTTATTTTTTTGTACTCCCAGTTCTCATAAAATAGGGAGTACTTTACAATGGGAAACGAAGAAATGCTGTCTGTGTGTCTGTCTGTCTGTCTGTCCGTCCGTGGTCAAAATGTGTTCCACTTGCTCCAGACAAACCTACTAGGCCGATCTTTTCTGAAAATTTGCAGATATGTTCATTATGGGTCACGGATGATGCCCGGTGTTTTATTATACCGTTATATCCGTTACTGACGGCTGTAACGGCCTGTAACGGTTTTTCATCTTTATGGAATATCTCAGAAAGTACTTGGCCGATCTTTGTGAAAATTAGCAGTTATGTTTGTTATGGGTCAAGGATGATGTCCGGTGTTTTACTTTACCGTTATAGCCGTTACTGACGGCTGTAACGGCCTGTAACGGTTTTTCTTCTTTTTGGAATATCTCAGAAAATACTCGGCCGATCTTTGTGAAAATTAGCAGGTATGTTTATCATGGGTCAAGGATGATGCCCGATGTTTTAGTTTACCCCGTTATAGCCGTTACTAACGGCTGTAACGGCCTGTAACGGGTTTTCTTCTTTATGGAATATCTCAGAAAGTACTTGGCAGATCTTTGTGAAAATTAGCAGGTATATTCACTGTCGGTTATGGATGATGCTCGACGTTTTAGTTTATCGTCATAGCAGTTACTAAGGGCTGTAACGGCCTGTAACGGTTTTTCTTCTTTATGGAATATCTCGAAAGTACTTGGCCGATTATTTTTTTTTTACATTTTTATTTGTTTTTATTGTATTCCACATACAAGGAGAACACACACACATACACATAAAAAGAAGTCAAACAATAACAAAGAGAAACAAACAGCTACATTCATAACTAAAAGTAGGTATAAAGCAAAAAAAAAAAAACAAACACCAAGAGCCAAACCATACACACATGAAAAAAAAAAGAGAGAGAGAGAGAGAGAGAGAGAGAGAGAGAGAGAGAGAGAGAGGGGAGAGAGAGAGAGAGAGAGAGAGAGAGAGAGAGAGAGAGAGAGAGAGAGAGAGAGAGAGAGTCTCAGTATAGCATTGTCTTTGTGTAAATAAAACATGGTTACTTATTGACAATGCTATAAGAAATATACATAAACCTGCATAGATCATATCATTCTAATATTACTACCCAAAAGAGATGTATACATGCGTTTGATGGAAAAAAAAAGTATATATATATTGCAAGATAAATCAACATACATACACAAATAATAAAGGAAGGCAGACAGACAGACAGACGAAGAGACAAGCAAAGAAACAGGAAGACAGAATGGGTTGGGTCACAGCAAGTGAAGATAATATATGTTATTATCATAAGGTACATTATTTCTTGAGTACCACTATACAGAAATATTTCAGCAGCATACAAGGGCCATACATGATATCCTCAGAAAAAAAAGAGATGATATGATTCGTCTAGTAATTGTTGTTATATTATGCATCATACTCATTTATATATTAATGCTGAAAAGACATGTTCCAGGGACGGTAACTAAAGCAGCTAGGTATTAGAAATCAAAGCTTCACACGCAAGCCATCTGGCATGAAATCCAAGTGGTTCATGGTTAAGTATGAGTTATATTTTTCAATTCTATGTCTATAAGTCAACATTTTCAAGAAAACTGCTACATGTGGAAGACTGCCTTCTAACTTACACTTATATAGGTAATGTTTTGCAAGAAGAATAATGAAGTAAAAAAAAATGTAATCAATTGCGATTGTTACGTCGAAGCCTAAAAGTACGAGAGACTCTGTTAGGCGTATATTTTGTACGTGAGTGCATTTCTCTTTTACTAAATGAATTAACCTACTCCAAAAACATTTGACATGGGTGCATTTCAAGACATATGGTCAATAGAATCTTTAAATAGTCCACAAAAACTGCATTTATCATTATCAGTAAGTCCGATTTCTTTCAAAATAACATTTGTACCTAAGCACCAGTGAATTATTCTCAGCTGAAACCACATGAGTTGTACATCTGTAACCTTATGTGCATAAAAAAGCATGAACTCCAGTCATGAGCTTGTGAAAGTTTGATGTCCCACTTGTCACAGCACGGAGCTCTCAACTGAATATCAATTAAGTATATCGTAATAAGTCTTTGAACCTTTGTAAGTGGCAAACAATATCTTGTAACAGAATGGAGAAGTAATACATTTGTGGTTTCGATGGAAATGTCAAATCTTTTTATGAATTCAATTATTGCTAACGTATACCCTGTGTAAGTTAGAAAATCAATGTTGACATCATATTTTTCCTTAAATTGTCCATGGGAAAGAAACTGACCATTATCATAAAAAAAAATGTGCGAGATAATAGACACTTTCGTTTTGAAGCATTTTAGAGACAATGTGTCTTTTCCCAACTTGAATACGTTTGTTGAAGCAAACTGGTTCAGCAAGTAGTTCAGCAGAATTTTTTGGCAGACATTTGTAATTAAAACAAAAGTTTGTAAGCTTCAAGGACGTCTGCCCAGAACGGATTATATTTGGTAAATTTTGAGACAATCTGTGGACCATGTTTACTCATATGAGGCCAATGAGGAAAATTACCAATACCTCAATTCCGTATGCTTTTATGCACTGTTTTTTCGAATGATTTTTTTTTTTTTTCCACACAAACTTGTAACATATTTTTTTGGCATGTTTGAAAGAAAACATCTGGTGGGTTTGGCAGAAACAGCCACAGATGAGTCAGCTTTGAAAGGATGACGGATTTCAAAATTGCTACTCTACCTGGTGGCGTAATCTGGCGTTTTACCCATATTTTGAACAAATGATTTACGTCTGCTAGTCTTCTGCGTTGTTCATGCAATCTTTCAAGTTGTTTGTGAACCATATACCATGTATTCGAAATTTGCATGGATTCCATACAATTTCTAAGTGGTGCATGTTGTGGTTTTGACTATTTTTTACTCCTCCAAGCCAAACTGCGTTCGTTTTACTCAAATTCATATGAAGAACTGAGACACACCGTCGAATCTTAAAAGAACTTTAATACAAGTTTCAAAAGATTTCTTATCCCCTGTGAGTAACAACTCTGTGTCATCAGCGTATTGAGATATCTGAAATTCAGTTTCATTCATTCTGATTCCCCAAATATCTCGATTTTCCCGTACCATAATGGCTAAAATGTCGACACAAATTACGAACAGATATGGTGAAATTGGTTTTTAATATCGAACCAATGTGAAACCTGTCCGTTCATAATAACACAAGACTTGATATTTTTGTAGAATGTGCTTATCCATCAACAAATATCTTTCTGGAAACCAAATGCTTTTAGGACTTTCGACATAAATTCCCAACTAACCGAATCAAAGGCTTTTTCAAAGTCTATGATTAACAACAAGCCAGGCAGATCATTTTCATCTAAATAGGATATAGTGTCATGTATCAATCTTATATTGTCGTCGATGTATCTATTTCTGATAAACCCGGTCTGATCTTCATTTATGATTTTAGGCAACACAGATTCTATTCTGTTGGCAATGCAAGAGGATCCTATCTTATAAACGACATTTAACAGAGAAATAGGTCTCCAGTTTTTTATGTACTACCTGGATTTATCACCTTTTGGTATACATGTAATGATTCCCTCTCTTTGTACACATGACAGTTGGCCGATCTTTGTGAAAATTAGCAGGTAGGTTCACCATGAGTCAAGGATGATGCCCGATGTTTTAGTTTACCGTTATAGCCGTTACTAACGGCTGTAACGGCCTGTAACGGTTTTTCTTCATATGGAATATCTCACAAAGTACAGAGCCGATCTTTGTGAAATTAGCAGGTTTGTTCACCATGGGTTACGAATGATGCCCGATGTTTCAGTTTTTACCGTTATAGCCGTTACTAACGGCTATAACGGCCCATAACTGTTTTTCTTCTTTATGGAATCTTTCACAAAGCACATCGTCAATCTTTCTGAAAATTTGTAGGTTTGTTCATTATGGGTCACGGATGATGCCCGATGTTTCCGTTTACCGTTATAGCCGTTACTACCGGTTATAACTGCCCATAACGGTTTTTTTCCTTCTTTACGGAATATCTCAGAAAGTACTAGTCCGATCTTTCTGAAAATTTGTAGGTATCTTCATTATGGGTCATGGATGATGCCCGATGTGTTATTTTACCATTATATCCGTTACTAACAGCTATAACGGCCCATGACGGTTTTTTCTGTATGTAATGGAATGTCAGAAAGTACTTGGCTGATCTTTCTGAAAATTTGTAGCTATCTTCATTATGGGCGACAGATGATGCCCGATGTTTGATTTTACCGTTATAGCCATTACGAATGGCTATAACGGCCCCATAGCTGTTATTCTTTGTTATGGAATGTCTCAGAAAGTACTTGGCCGATCTTTCTGATAATTTGTAGGTATGTTCATTATAGGTCACGGATGATGCCCGATGTTTTAGTTTACCGTTATAGCCGTTACTATTGTCCAGTAATAGTTTTTCTCTCTTATGGAAAATCTCAGAAAGTACTTGGCCGATCTTTCTGAAAACTTGTACGTATGTTCATTATAGGTTACAGATGACAGCCGATGTTTACCAGAATAACCATAACTAACGGCTACACCAGCCAAAGACGGTTTTTCCTCTTTATGGAATATCTCACGCGTATTCAGGATAAACTGGGAGTACGTTTATATGCTATGCATCTTGTTTGTTTGTTTGTTTGTTTAACATCAGTACTTGAGAGACAAGGTGCTTTATGGCAATAGCGTATCTTCACTTGCTGTGACCCAACCCATTCCGTCTTTCTTTTTGTCTGCTTGTTTGTCAGTCTTTTCGTCTGTCTGTCTTCTCTGTCTTTCGTCTTTTTACTTGTTTTTCTTTACCGATCTCTCATTCTGCCTCAATTTATTCTTCTTTCTTTTTTTTTCCCTCTAAAGCATCCTTACGTTACATACGAATAGCTTGTTTAAAGTACAATACATTGTACTGTGTTATGTATATCACCAGGTAACCATGCCCCTGTTGTGTTCGTTAGTTATGTGTTTATTCATTTATCTATTCATTTATCTATTCATCTATTCATCTATTATTTGTTTATGACTTGCTTTATACCTAATTTCTAATTTTTGCTGTCGCAGTCATTTTTGTTGTTGTTGTTTTGTTTGTTTCTGTTTTTTGTTTTTTGGGTCATCTACCTCAGTTTAACAAGAACGAAACCAAATGAAATGTTACAAAAAGAAAGAAATTAACACCGACAAAAAAGACATGTAAAAGACATGTAATAGACAGCAATAACAAGGACAACATCAAATATTGAGATGCTTAAACCTGGAGAACTTGTGACATCCAAGAGCAACAAGTACGTGCATACGAGTTCATACTCCGATGTGCATCCGCGCAGTTGTACACATCACAGAAAATGCACACTTGAGATAAACACACACACACACACACACACACACACACACACACACACACACACACACACATACACACGCACTCACGCACGCACGCACGCACGTACGCACGCACGCACGCACACACACAGACACACACACACACACACACCAAAACCTGAATGAAAGAAAATCACGGACACGAAACGGAGACATCTTTCTTTTTTTCAAATACCGCTTCTTATATATGTATGATTCATAAAAATGTAAAGAGGCGTTTTTTTTTGCTTCTGGAAAGATCGCAACAGCTGTGAATCAGAAAAAAAGACTTTTTCTTTTTTGAACACTGAGGATCAAATGAGTTTCGACTTGTACGCGATCTCAGTCAAGATGTGTTTTCGTTCTCCATTGTTATACAATAAACGAAAGAGATAATGCATCTGTTTTCACACACACACACGCACGCACGCACGCACGCACGCACTCATGCACGCACACACACACACACATACACACAAACGAACGCGTGCATACACGCGCTCGCCCGCGCAGGCACACACACACACACACACACACACACACACACACACACACACACACACACACACGCACGCATGCACGCACGCACGCACGCACGCACGTTCGAACGCACGTTCGAACGCACGCACGCACGCATGCACGCGCGCATGCACGCGCGCACGCACGCACGCACACACGCACGCGCGCGAAACACACACACACACACACACACACACACACACACACACACACACACACACACACACACACACACAGAGTGATTCCGGTCCCATCCGAAAAGGAGACATGGGACAGGGAGAGAAAGCAGATTAAACTGAAAGTTTGGGAGAAGGAGTCAGAACGCGCATACGCGCGCGCGCGTGCACACGCGCGCGCGCGCGCACGCACGCGCGCGCGCACACACACACACACACACACACACACACACACACACACACACACACACACACACACACACACACCAAAAGCTGAACGAGGAAAATCATGAACACGAAAACAGAAACATCCTGCTTCTTACATATGTATGATGTAAAAATGTAAAGACGGCGTTTTCTTTGCTTCTTGAAAGATCGCAACAGCTAAGAATTAGAAAGTGACTTTTTCTTTTTTCTTTTTTGAACACTGCAGATCAAATTAATATCGACTCGTATGCGATCTCAGTCAAGATGTGTTTTCGTTCTTCATTGTGATACAAGAAACGAAAGAGATAATGTATCTCTTTAACACACACACACACACACACACACACACACACACACACACACACACACACACACACACACAACGAAACGAACGCCTGCATACACGTGCTCGCCGCGCAGCCCCCCCCCCCCCCCCCCCCCCCCCCCCCCCACCCCCACCCCAACACACACACACACGCACGCACGCACGCATTACAGAAAATGGACACTTGAGATAAACACACACACACACACACACACACACACACACACACACACACACACACACACACACACAGAGTGATTCCGGTCCCATCCGAAAAGGAGACATAGGACAGGGAGAGAAAGCAGAGTTTAACAGAGGGTTTGGAAGAGGAGTCAGAACGCGCATACGCGCACGCACGCACGCACGCGCGCGTGCGCGCGCGCGCGCGCGCACACACACATACACACACACACACACACACACACACACACACACACACACACACACACACACACACACACTAAGCTGTGATAACATAGACTATCCCACAAAACTGCTCTAGGCACATCACAGAAAGAGATGATACATGTACACAACACACATAATATTCCACATAACACGTTACATTAATATCACACATACACACCAAAACGTACCCAGGAAACAGTAATTGTATAGACACACACATACCATAGTGCACTGCTTAAAACCACATACACATTGCATTACATTAGCGTATACATGCATGCACACAAACATGCACAAATTACATATTCAAACATTTCACGTGTGTGCAGTTAATACAGTTTAGAGGGACATGCCACAAACAGACTGTTTTAAATCGAAATTTGAAAGAGGCGATGGAATCAGAGTATTAGAGGTTGGGAGTATATCCACATCGTGACAGCTTGAAAAGAAACATATCTTTGTTCATAATAAGAGGTATTACGAGAAGTCGAATATCATAAGAAGAACGGAGATGCCTATTCAAGATTCAAGATTGTTTTTATCAACCAAAAGGTTAGCAAAAGGGGCAAAAATCAAGACCATGTGGATGAGTACACGTTGTATTGAAGAACGCACACACACACACACACACACACACACACACACACACACACACACACACACACACACACTTATGCCAAATGACAGCCATTAATCTTCAGCACAATGTTCTCTGGGTTTGAGGCCGAGGGTAGAGAGGTCGAAACTATTCTTCAGACAGATTCTATCCCATTGTCTTTAGACCCTGACTCCTGGTTTTCCATGACACTGCCTTTAGGCCTGGACTCCTGGTTCCATGACACTGCCTTTAGACCCTGACTCCAGATTCCATGACACTGCCTCTAAACTCTGACTCCAGATTCCATTATATTGCCTCTAAACCCTGACTCCACATTTTATCACATTGCCTCCAAACCCTGACTCCAGATTCCATCACATTGCCTCTAAATCCTGACTCCAGATTCCATTACATTGCCTCCAAACCCTGACTCCAGATTCCATCACATTGCCTCCAAACCCTGACTCCAGATTCCATCACATTGCCTCCAAACCCTGACTGCATATTCCATCACATTGCCTCTAAACCCTGACTCCAGATTCCATTATATTGCCTCCAAACCCTGAGTCCAGATTCCATCACATTGCCTCTAAACCCTCTGACTCCAGATTCCATCCATCACATTGACTCCAGATTCTAACATTGCTCTGACTCCAGATTCCATTATATTGCCTCCAAACCTGTCCTTTCATCATATTGCCTGTAAACTCTGACTCCAGATTCCCTCATATTGCCTCTAGATCTTGTAACAGTTTCCGGCACCGTCCATGCCACGCTCGTTGCCTCCACCAAAGGGTTTGTTTTCACCCCGGTGAGCTTTTTTTCCTGTCTGTCTGACTGTCTATCTGTCTGTCTGTCAGCTACATTAGACATGTATCCCCAAACCAGTTTAACGAAACATAATGGAAGGATGGAACGCGACCCAAGGAAAGGCCTATTAAAATCTGGTGCGGCTTCAATCGACTTTGGAGTCGACGCTGTTCCCAGTGCCATTGTAAGTGGATCTGTTCCACCCCCACCCACCCCTCTCCCCCCCACACGCATACACACACACACTACCACCCCCACTTGCACCGCACCCCCATACTACCTCTACTTCTCATGAATATAAATCGGATCTAACAAATCTTACATCGGTATCAGCACATTTTACTTGTCTGATTTTTTTTTCACTACCAGGCATCATGTCTTGACAAAATCACAAAAACGTGAAACAAAGATGTCTTATCCCTCAACGTTAAAGAAAGAGGAGGAGAAAAAGGTCGAAGCCTGCATCGAGATTGCATAGATTCGACCTAGGGTCACAATCTGTTGACTAAGTTGTCTTAAAATTCGCTCTATGGGTCGGGAGTTCTCTCGCGCCATATTGCAACACACACACACCAACAGTCGTGAAAGAAAACATAACCTTTTTTTTGCGGGAGACAATCGGAAAGAAAAAAAACGAACTATCATTTGAGTCCATATTTAAGACAATGACAAGCAGGGACAAACGTTCTCCCCTCCACAAAAGAGAAAAAGGGGGAAATACCGGTCATCCTGAGCCTCCCATCCCCAACCCCACCCCCTCCCCAAAGGGAAAAGAAACCGACATGAAACGAATTGTACCTTGAGAGTGAACAGTCCAGACACCGTAAAGGAGACACAAGGCCAGGACACCGACCACACTGGACATACTGGTCCCAGCCTGGCCCACCACACTCGGCTCTGATGTCCCACAAATTGATCACAACACCGTCGTATCGTCAGCCAGACTGTTCACTGATAGATTCTGGTCCTGAAATGTTGCATGTCGTTTCTACCAAGACTCGAGAATGTCGCGATCTACACTACAGGATATTGGACTCGCGTCGTGTGCGCGTGCGTCACCGGTTCGGGAGAAGGAAAGATGGCGGCTCGATCAATCCCTTTGGCTGTTTGCACTGGATTACTTCTTGAAACGTAACAGCTGCCCTTAGTATAACTAGTGAAGAGGTCTAGTGATAACTCGGGAAACAAGTAGAAACATGAGTAAAGTTAACGACTGAAGGTAAAGAAAGACTGAGGCTTATTTTCCGTGTCTGTGCGTGTTTCACTCGCACATACAGCTACGCATATCACACGATGCAAAACAAAGAGCGGAATCAA
>JADBJO010014174.1:5000-7500 GCA_016801955.1 Conus betulinus | reverse complement strand
GTCCTTGCAAAGAACTTGCAGCAACATTATCCCATTTCTTGATAAAAAAAAAAAAAAAAAAACGTTCATCATATCCAATTCCTCGCCCTCATTCACATACACTCAACTCTCTTCACTATCGCGTTCCTCCCTCACCCCCCCCCCCCTCCCCCTCTTCACTCCGGGCCTTAATAAATACACAAAGAAACAAGCACACATACAACATCCAACCTAACCCCCCCCCCCCCCCCCCCCCCCCCCCCCCCCCCCCGCCTCCCCTCTCAATCTCCTCCCCAGGCACACACCCTTCCTGATCAAGCATCCTCCACAGAACTCTATTTTTGTTGTGATATTTGCAATGGCGCACACAGACAACTATTTTGCTGTGATATTTGCAAACGGCGCACACAGACAGGAACAAAGCACTATTTTGCTGTGATATTTGCAAACGGCGCACACAGACAGGAACAAAACACTATTTTGTTGTGATATTTGCAATGGCGCACACAGACAGGGAAGCACAGGCGCACGGTAAGCATGCTCAACTCTCGCCCCTCCCCCATTCCTGTCTTTGTCTCCCCCACCCATCCCACCCGCACCCTCGCATACACTTGACGGTGAAACGACCCAGTTGTTTGCATTAAGAGTAAAGCAGTAGTTGGCATTACAAGTAAAAGAAAAGGAAACACACAATGTCAATGATATTCACCTCAGTTAAGCCGTATTGATTTTTTTCCCCCTCAGGACACACACACACACATATAGGGGCACATGTCTTCAGTTACACACAAACTGAAAAGACAAGCAGCGGTTGGCATTACAAGTAAAGAGAAGGAAACACACGATGTCAATGATATTCACATCAGTTAAGCCGTATTGATTTTTTTTCCCCCTCAGGACGCACGCACATGTGGGGCCACACGTTTTCAGTTACACACAAACTGAAAGGATTTTTTTTTTTTTTTTTGGCCTCCAACCTCTTATTTTGCTGCATTTTTTTTCTCTTTTATTTCTAAGTGGGGCCTCCATCCGCCTATTATTTTCCTTTTTTTTTCTTTTTTTCTTTTCCTTTTTTCCCCGTCGGCACTTGCCCACCATGCAGATCTGTGTGTTCTATTTACCGATAGACATTCGAATGCGAAGTGTAATGTTTTGGCGTATGATACACAGTTTCTGCGTTTATTTCTGTTCTAATGTTTTGTGCACTGACACTTTCGTCCTGTTTGTATATGACAAAAGCAATATTTTTACATACACGAACTTGTAAACAAATGAATAAAGAATTTTTTTTTAAATAAAAGGAAGAACGGCTTACAGTGGTTTCAGAAATATAAATTAAACGTACAGAAGTGTGGTGAATGAGGGATGTAGTTGTGACCTTTATAAAAAAAAAAAAAAAAAGAATGTAAGTTTCCACACACATCGCTGTCACTGCTGAAGATCTGAACATTCCTAGCAATCATCCTTGAAGAAAAAGGCGAAAAACAATGCAAGGACGGCCCTAGGAAAGATGACACAAATGTATACAGGAGATATAGGCGAGAGTCACCTATGATCTCGGAAACTGGGCCCCAAAGATGCTGCCCTTATACAGAAAAGGGCGTCTACAAGGGAGACATGAGGAAAGCCAAGAAGCGAGATAATATCTAACTCTGTGTGTGTGTGTGTGTGTGTGTGTGTGTGTGTGTGTGTGTGTGTGTGTGTGTGTGTGTGTGTGTGTGCGTGCGTGCGTGTGTGTGCGTGCGTGCGTGCGTGCGTGCGTGCGTGTGTGTGTGTGTGTGTGTGTGTGTGTGTGTGTGTGTGTGTGTGTGTGTGTGTGTGTGTGTGTGTGTGTGAGTGCGTGAGTGCGTGCGTGCGTGCGTGCGTGTGTGTGTGTGTGTGTGTGTGTGTGTGCGCGCGCGCGCGCGCGCGCGCGTGTGTGTGTGTGTGTGTGTGTGTGTGTGTGTGTGTGTGTGTGTGTGTGTGTGTGTGTGTGTGTGTGTGTGAAAAGGTCTGTTAATCAGGCACCCTGTAAAACATGATGATTCGCTGCAATGTTTGCAGCAGCATATTTAAAGTAGGCCACAGCGAAGATTTGACAGCAGAAAGACTCGTCTGTTTTGATTTTAAAAAATCAATACATTGTCTAGTTTAATGTCAAAAACAGACCACAGAACATCAGTAAAACTTTACGCAGATCTAACAACATAAATTGCATGATCTTGTTGGTTTTCTACATAATTTCACTGAGTGAAATACAAAAGTGGGTAATCTTGAGACATAAAAAATACAAATACACCAAAGTGCAATTAGAAACTTTGAAGCTAATGCACAAAGTCAGTAACAGATATATGACATTTCCAGTTTTCAGGATATGAATAGGCAGTATCTGGAAATTTTTTCTCATTCACAATCACAGTTTTGTTCAAATAGATGTTGAAAAAAAAGTCAAAGTACACACACGTATATATCGAATTCTGATTATCAGCTATTGAACACAAGGTATGTTGCCAAAATGTTTGCCGTAGCGTAACAACGGTAG
>JADBJO010014173.1:42500-48830 GCA_016801955.1 Conus betulinus | reverse complement strand
GTGTGGTGTGTGTAGTGTGTATGTGTGTGTTGTGTGTGTGGGTGTGTGTGTGGGTGTGCTGTTGGTGCTGTGTGTGTGTGTTGCTTGCATTCTTATTACATTTTTCAAATAAATTGATACGACCCCACTAAAACACAGACTTGTTAAAATTACACTGTTGGTACATAGAAAACATTGGTGTAAGTCGGATGATCAAAGCAGTTCTGGGGTGTTTGTGCTGCGTGCGTGTGTGTGTGTGTGTGGTGTGTGGGTGGCGTGAGTGTGTGTGTGTGGTGTGATGGCATGCTTGTTGTGCGCGCGCGCGCCGGGGTGGACGCGCGCGCTTGAAATTCTATAAAATTACATTTGGTACATAGCAAAAATAATAAAACACGGATGATCAAGTACAATGTGTGTGCTATGTGTGTGTTTGCATTCTTATTACATTTTTCAATTAAACTAATAAAAACCCACTTAATAACAATACTGTATAAATTGCACTGTTGGTACATAACAACATTGGTGTTGTTCACACCGTGGTGCAAAACAACATCAGTGTAAGTCAAAACTGTGGCACATGACAACACTGGTGCACTGTAAGCCATTCTATTGGTGTAAGCCATTCTTTGGTACATAACATTGGTGTAAGCCATTCTATGGTACATAAACATTGGTGTAAGTTCATACTATGGTACATAACAACATTGGTGTAATGTCATTCTATGGTACATAACATTGGTGGCACACTATGGTACATTATTGGTGTAATGTCATACTATGGCAAATGGTACATAACCATTGGTGTAATGCATACTATGGTAAGCCATTCTATTGGGTGTACCATTCTATGTACATTGGTGTATGTCATACCATGGTACATAACATTGGTTGATAATGTCATACTATGGTAACCAAACAACATTGGTGTAAGCCATTCTATGGTACATAACATTGGTGTAAGTCATACTATGGACACAAACAACAACGTTAATGTATGTCACACTGCCCGTACAGACTAACATTGATGTGAATCATACTGTGGTACATCACACCGTATGGTACTTAACCACCTCGATGTAAGTCATACTGTGGAACAATAAGTATGTCACACTGTCGTAGATAACAACACTACATGATGTGAATCATACTGTGGTAAATCACAGTAATGGTACTTACCACCTCGATGTGATCCATACTGTGGAAATACAACATGGGTGTAGTGACGCTACACAGCAGCTGTGGTTGTAATTCAGACTGTAGTCCATACACAGCATTGGTGTAAGCCATACTGTGGACTGCCCCGCACAGCCCTGATGTACCTCCTACTATGTTTACAATCGCATTATGTAATTCATGACTGCCAATACCGTAGCAACATTGTCGTGTAAATACATACTGTGGTATATAACCGACAACGTGATGCAAGTCACTACTGTGATATTGTAACAAGACACTGGTGCTAACCATCCATTCTGCAAAACCACATGACAATTATTAGAGTAGTATTCAAAACTGTTGGGTCAATTACACAACATTGGTTGTAAGCCCACGTGAGTGGTAACATAAACCCCACCCCCCCCCCCCTGCCGCTCCCCCACCCCCCCCCACCCCCCACACACAAACAAACATATACACACACAACCCCATGGACAGGCACACATTATTACACACACACACACACACACACACACACACGTGCGCGCGCGCACAACACACAAACACACACACCACAACACCCACACACACACACCAAACACACACTCACCACCAACACGATACAAAACACACACACACACACACACACCCACAACCACAGCACGCGGCGCGTCGCGCGCGCGCACACACAACACACTCACACTACACTACACTACACTGCACTACACTATACTACACACACACACACACACACACACACCATCCTCACACACTATACACACACCTCTCACACACACACACCACACACACACACACACACACACACACACACAACACACAACACACACACACCACACACACACACACACAATCATGCACACTACACACACACAAATCCTACACACACACACATGCACACTACACACACACACAATACCACACAAACACACAACACATGCACACTACACACAACACATCCTCTCTCTCTCCTCTCTCTCTCCTCTCTGCACTCTCTCTACACACACACACACACACACACCACACACACACACTCACCAGATAGAGAGAGATAGATGCTCTTGGAGTCGTCGCGGGCAATTGGTGGACCCTCCTTGACGTGACAGACGTAGGTGCCACGAGTCCTCCATCTGGGCATTGGGCAGGGGACCAGGACCCGATTGTGGTCCTCTGTGCGGCACGGGCCGGCAGGGGCTTCCCCTCCCGCTGCCACGAGTAGAAAAAAGGGCGTGTGGTTGGACCTGCAGACAGATTTTATGGCACACCTAGACAGTGTCAGCAGCACCATGCACACACAGCGGCGCGCGCGGCGCCGCACACCACACGCACGACACATAAGCACACACACACACACACACAACACACACACACACACAACATTGCACACACGCTCGCGCGCGCGCGCGCGCCGGCACACACACACACTTGCATGCATGCACGCACGCACCCACGCACGCACCAGCTCCCACTCCCTCTCTCTCCTCTCCTCCTCTCTCTCTCTCTCTCATTCTCTTAAACACCAACACCACACAACACACAACACAACCACCCACACACACACAAACAACACACACAACACCTCACGTTGCACGCGATACTTGACATCTCATGGTTTTTTTCTACTGTTATTTATTTGTTTTGTTTTGTTTCCTTCCATTGAGAACAGAGACGGGGAACAAGAAACCGCTTGATGCAAAACTGACCACAACTAAAAATGCAAAGATAAAGCTGGTAGGGGGGGGGGGGTGGGGGCGGGGGGGGGGGGGGGGTCCTTTACATACACCATCCCACCTAAACAGACATGAGCAACTTCCCACACCGACCCCAACGGACACCCAACACAACCAATCATCAGCGGCGTCCAGTGACCAAACACAAACCTATCAACCCCCCAACATTCTTTTTGGCCGATCAGACACCCCACCACATCAACCAACCTTTCCATGATCAAACAAACACCGCCGCGTCATTCCGACAACCATCCGATTGAACAGAAACTAAAGATCAAATCATCCATTCCTACTGCTTAGCCAACAAGACATCAACTATCACTTTTACTGATCAGACACTGATCACATCAACTATACAATTCTACTGACAAGATCCTTACCAGACACAATTCCAATACTATCACCTTGCTGATTAGATTATGCTGGCATTTCATATATCTCGACTATCAATTCTACTTGATTAGAAACACCCACCGACTTCAACTATATTTTTCTACTGCTGATTAGACAAGACATACGACTATAAACCTACAAACCCACCAAACACTCAACACATCAACCATCCATTCTACTGATCAAACACCCCGCCACATCAAACATCCATTCTATGATCAGACATCACGACCTATAAACCTACAAAACCCACCAAACACTCAACACATCAACCATCCATTCTACTGATCAGACATTACGACATATAAAACTACAAAACCCACCAAAAACTCAAACACATCAACCAATCCATTCTACTGATCAGACATATGACATATAAACCTACAAACCCACCAACACGCAACCCATCAAACCATCCATTCTACTAGTCAGACATCCAAGACACTAACCTTCTACTGATCACCCGGCCAGCACATTAAGCAACCATCCCACTGATAGTACACCCAACCCATCAAGCAACCATTCTACTGATCAGACACCCAACACATCAATCAACCATCCTGCTGATCAAACACGTAACACATCAACCAACTATCCTACTGATCAAACACCCCACTTTGTCAGTCAAACCATCCCCACTGATCAGGCACCCAACTCATCAACCACCCTACTGATCAGACATTCAACGCATCAGCCAATCGTCCTAATGATCAAGACACCCCCGAACACACCAATTAACCATCCTACTGACCAATCAACCATCCAACCAACCAACTGACAAAACTCAAACGAGGCAGCGACTCACGAGCCATAGGCAAAGCACTCTATGCGGACGTCCTGTCCCCTCAGCGGAGGCTGGGGGAAGACTGCAGGGAAGTCGTTCTGTATCTCGGGGCCCCAGTCCGCTTTGGGCGCTGCACAGTGAAAGCCACGTCAGCACGAACATCCTCGCGCAGCCCACCAGACTACAGAAATCTGGCCATAACCAGCTGTAAGTTGAGAGACCTGTCCTGGCTACAACCACCTGTAAGTTGAGTGATCTGTCCTGGCTATACCAGCTGTAAGCTGAGAAACCTCTCCTGGCTATGACCAGCTGTAAGTTGACAGACCTGTCTTGGCTACAACCAGCTGTAAATTGGGAGACCTGTCCCTTAGGAGGCCGTTTCAAAGTAGAGGTGACTGCAGGCGGAAATTGACACGGCCTCGTCTTCATTCAACGCCCTCTTTCGCCGAATTTTAGAAGTGATTGCTCCTTCTTCGTTTTCGTTGTCCTGAAGGTTGTTTATCTTGCCTGAGGAAGACCTAAGAAGTCGAAAACGCGTCGTGTTTTTGTGTTGTAATTTGTTTGTCCCTGTTATCTGGTGAATTTAGTTTAAAAATTCTTTTTGAGAATTTGTCCCTTAGGAGTCTCGATATCGCACTGCCGGAGTTCGTCTGCTAATTTACCTTACTGTTGGTGAACATTTCTCAAGCGAGGCCCACTTCTGGCGATCTGGCCTATATGCACAGCACCCGTGCGACACAACACCACGACTTACACACACACGCGCGCGCGCGCACGCACGCACGCTCGCGCACACACACACGCGTGCGCGCGCTCACACACACACACACACACACACACACACACACACACACTACGTGTGCGCGCGCACACTCACATAGGTAGGTACACGTTGCTTACAGTCCTGAACATACCATTGCCTTGCTATATCCAGAACCTGCGCACAACACTAAACATGAAGGTAATCCAAACTTGTTCACAAGTGTAAGCCACTGAATTCAGTGGTGTGCCGCACAGTTACAGTCCTTGTCGGCCATACTGTGACGTCATACTGACGATTTAGTTGGTGTTTCATAAAGACACACTAAATGGGACCACAAGTTTTACGCTGTTGAAAGTCATGTTGCCACCAATTTTTAGGCAAAAGTTATCATCTATGATAATGCTACATAATAACATAATACCTTTCACACCACGTTTTCCATCGCACTCTCTCTTTGATGAGAAATCTTTGTTCTGCACGATTTTCTTCAGCGGAGTAAAACACGTGCTCCAAAGATTTCCTTTAGTTCCTTCTCGTTGTACCCGCTGGCGTCTCTGCCTTTTTGTTGTTGTTGTTGTCTTTGTTGTGTGTGTTGTGTTGTTGTTTTGTGTGTGGTGTGTGTGTGTGTGTGTCGGCGTCGTGTGTGTGTAGGCTGTGTTGTATGTGTGGTAGGGGGGGGGGGGGGTGGGTGTATGTGTTATGGTGTGGTGTGCGTACGGGGGCGCGTGGGTGTGTGTGTGCGTGCGTATGTGCGTGTGTGTGTGTGTGTGTGTGCGTGTGTGTGTGTGTGTGCGCGTATGTGTGTGTGTGTGTGTGTGGACGCGCGCGCGCGCGCGCGCGTGTATGTTTCTGTGTGTTTCAGTGGAAATAGACAATCTTATATCTAACAGGTCTGTTTTTTGTTTTATATTTCTTTGACAACTTAGTTATGTGACGATGTGAGTTGACCCGTTGCTTGTCCAGCCCTTCTCGATCACGCCGGCAGTTCCCGCATTGCTGTGCCATCTCAAGTTCACGTAAAAGCAAGGTAACTCTTGCTACCACGATGAAATAATTACACGCCCATTAACTCCAAACTACCATATTTTCGTTTGGAGTTACGGGCGTGTAATTATGTCATCACCGGGAAGCAAGAGTCATCCTATTTGTTCGTTAATTACTGTTGACTGTCCCCTGTCTCTTTAAGGAGTACCTTCGCAAAGTCAATAAGATTTTTTTTGTTTTGGTTTGTTTTTGGTTGGCTGGTTAATTGGGTTTTGTTTTGTTGTTTGTTTTGTTTTTCCTTCGCTTTTGGTTTTTTTTTTTTTAGCTTCTTACGGCTGCAAATGGCTGTACGTCATCCCTGATTCCCCTTGAGGCTTTTCTCACGAGGATCCTCCACGGAGTAGGATGTCAGGGACTTGTTTTCTCCTCTCTCCCAAGCCATGGACAGCATCTAAGTTTTCACTGTTGCTGGGGCGTGGTTTCTGATTTTGTCACCGAAGATCCGAAGGACCTTATCCTTGCAC
>JADBJO010014173.1:7500-32500 GCA_016801955.1 Conus betulinus | reverse complement strand
ATGCACTGTATAGCTTCAAATCAGAAGAAAGGAATGTATGGCAAACCTCGTTCAACACTGTAGACACTTAGAGCCAAGACGGTCTCAATGGTTTCTAGGTCAAAGAGCATTTCCTCCACAGGACAAGAGCTCTTTCACTTTCATTTAGTTATCTTATAAACATCAATCTTCTCTTATAAACATCAATCTTCTCTGACGGTTTTCTGCACTTCCCACGAAGTTGTTTAAGCCACACATCACTGAAGGACTAGAGAGAGATTGTAAGAAGTCTTGTTAATGTAATAACGCATCGGACCACGCTACTGCTTTGTCATTCAATATATCTATACACATAGCGCCGCTTGGGGGCGTCTCGGAAAAGATTACTCTAGCAAAGTCGCTTATCATCTCCACCATTTTCAATACCATCATCCCCCATCACCCACTAAAAAGGCAAGGCGAAGATGAGAAGAGAAAGCGAAAATATGGAAAAAAATAGCAGTCACAACAGGAAGAATAAAGCTTAACAACAACCAAGAGCAAAATAGCAAGCAGTAACAATAAAAGAAAAAAACAATAGCAGTCACAACAGGAAGAATAGAGCTTAACAACAACCAAGAGCAAAATAGCAAGCAGTAACAATAAAAAGAAAAAAAAAAACAATAGCAGTCACAACAGGAAGAATAAAGCTTAACAACAACCAAGAGCAAAATAGCAAGCAGTAAACAATAAAACAAAAAAAAAACAATAGCAGTCACAAAAGCTTAACAACAACCAAGAGCAAAACAACAAACAGCAACAACCAAGCAAAACACCAGCAGGCAGGGAGACCCATAGGCCTACCTCTTCTTTAAAGTCAGGACCTCGGTACCAGACATAGTCGGGCTCCGGGTTGGCGGACGCAGAACATTCCAGAACCGCAGGCTGACCCGTCTCCCCCCACCACCACCTGCGACTGCGGCAACAGCACGAAGTGCGGGCCTTTCTCTACCACGTTCACGTCTGCCACCTCCAGCCCGTAGTCTGTCCCAACACTCCGGGATTTGAAGGGATCGTTGAAATCCTTCAGATGGTCATACTCCCTTCATCATCGTCACTGTCATCTTTATCGTAAACAAGGTTGATTTTGTCACTACTATTTTTGTCAATACCATTTTCGTTGATATTCCTATTTCTGTCTTCCTGTTGTCTTCGTTATGAGTTCAAAGTAACGTTCATTTAGAGCGGCTGACAACAAGAGGCCAGACTACAGACAACAGACTACACAGTGACCTGACAGTGACCACACAGTGACCTGACAGTGACCACACAGTGACCTGACAGTGACCACACAGTGACCTGACAGTGACCACACAGTGACCTGACAGTGACCACGCAATGACAGTGACCACACAGTGACCTGACAGTGACCACACAGTGACCTGACAGTGACCACACAGTGACCTGACAGTGACCACACAGTGACCTGACAGTGACCACGCAATGACCACAGTGAGTGACCTGACCTGACAGTGATCACATAGTGACTTGACAGTGACAACACAGTGACCTGACAGTGACCACGCAGTGGCCTGACAGTGATCACATAGTGACTGACAGTGACACACAGTGACCTGACAGTGACCTGACAGTGACCACACAGTGACCTGACAGTGACAGTGACAGAGACCACACAGTGACCTGACAGTGACCACACACAGTGACCTGACAGTGACAATACATTGACCTGACAGTGACCAGTGACCTGACCTGACAGTGACCACACAGTGACACAGTGTGACCTGACAGTGACACACACAGTGACCTGACCACACAGTGACACAGTGACCTGACACAGTGACCTGACAGACCACACAGTGACCTGACAGTGACCTGACAGTGATGACACAGTGACCTGACAGGACCACACAGTGACCTGACAGTGACTTGACCACACACAGTGACTGACAGTGACAGTGACAGTGACAGTGACCTGACAGTGATGACACTGACAGTGACCACACAGTGACCTGACAGTGACCACACAGTGACCTGACAGTGACCACAGTGACAGTGACCTGACAGTGATGACCACACAGTGATGACCTGACACAGTGACCACACAGTGACCAACAGTGACCACACAGTGACCGAAGTCCACACAGTGGACGGTGATGTGACCTGACAGTGACCACACAGTGTGACAGGACCTGACTGACAGGGACAATACATTGCAGACAGTACCACACAGTGACCTGACAGGACCACACAGTGACCGACAGTGACCACACAGTGACCTGACAGTGACACCAGTGACCTGACAGTGACCACACAGTCACCAAACTGACCGAAGTCCCTGGCTAGGCCTCTGCCTGGGGAATCTTGCAGATGTAGGGCAGGAACTCCGCCGCACACCACGCTCCACCCGTACCCTGCCTCTACACGCATAAACACACGCGCGCGCGCGCGCTCACACACACACACACACACACACACACACAGCACACACACACACACACACACACACACGCGCGCGCGTGCGCGCGCGCGCGCCGATTCGTTATGATTTCATGCATGGTAATCTAAATTTCAAATTCTAATCAGTATAACCCAGCCGACCGCCTAAAGCCTTTACAGGGCTGTCAACACGTACGTGTATGTATGTGTATGTGTTACACGGGGGGGGGGGGGGGGAGGGGAACGTCACATCACGAACAAGTTAGTCCATCAAAGAGAGAAATCGAGAGGGGGAGAGATCGAGAGAGAGACTGAGAAGAGAGAGAGAGAGAGAGAGAGAGAGAGAGAGAGAGAGAGAGAGAGAGAGAGAGAGAGAGAGAGAGAGAGAGAGAAGGAAGTCTTGAAACGGAAGAACAGAGAGAGAGAGAGGAAGGTCTTGAAACGGAAGCAAACAAGTCTAAGACAAAGTATACTAGTATAGTTATACCACTAAAATGTTAAAGACTTATATAATAACGCTGTATTGAGAGGCAAGGCATGCCCATATTCATCGCTCCCAGATTTTGAAAATGCGTTAAAAAATTCAAATTAAAAAATGATAGAAAATTGTAAATGCCACAAAAACACGTACATTGACATGCGGCCAAATAGACACTCCGGAATGGACAGCTTTGTTTTTCGTTATCAATATCGGTTTAATCTGTACTGCTCCCCTCTAACCTCTTCCATCTACTCTTCAGTTCCATTCAGTAATCTTAGTCTATCATCCGCACTCTGTTTGCATCAAGATTCAAGAGCTATGAGACAATCTGCTCTTCCTTTTCTTTTTCTTTCCATTAGTTTGAAAGCTGCTTGTCCTGCCTGAGGAAGCCCAAATAGGTCGAAACGCGTTGTTATGTCTGTTTTGTGACTTGTTTGTTCCTTTGTTTGGCCGCTCAGAAATTCCCCTTTTGCTTTACTCTTTTTAAAAACTGTGGGAAGTTGGCCACAAAGACGAAAAAACAGAACAGTAGATCAGTTTCAGTTCCATTAAGGAGGCATCACTGCGTGCGGACTAGTCCATATACGCTACACCACATCCGCTAAGTTTTGAGACCACACTACGCATGATTTTAAGCTGGTGGATAAATGAAATAACGAGTAAGATGAGAGATTTGAAGAAGAGGGTCTAAATGAATTAACAACTTAGATGAGAGAATTGAAGAACAGTGGGTGACAGTAAAGATGGACAAAACCAAATAACAAGGAAAAAAGCATGTGGAGTCAGAGAGATTGACAGAAGAGAAGAGGCTGCTGCTGGCACTGGGCTTCCAGAAGGCGAAGAGTTACCTGTGTACTGACAGAGCACCAGCATCCGCACAGGGGACGTGTGGTTAGGTCCGTCAATCATTAGATATGTAGATAGAAAGATGAAAAGGTGCCTGCTTGCACACGTGTGTGTGTGTTGTGTGTGTGTGTGTGTGTGTGTGTGTGTGTGTGTGTGTGTGTGTGTGTGTGTGTGTGTGTGTGTGTGTGTGTGCGTGCGTGCGTGCGTACGTACGTGTATGTGTGTGTGCGTGTGTATGTGAGTGTGTGTGTGTGTGTGTGTGTGTGTGTGTGTGTGTGTGTGTGTGTGTGTGTGTGTGTGTGTGTGTGTGTGTGTGTGTGTGTGTGTGTGTGTGTGTGTGTGCGCGCGCGCGCGCGCGCGCGCGCGCGTGTGAGTGCGTATGTATGTGAGTATGTGTGTGTGTGTGTGTGTGTGTGTGTGTGTGTGTGTGTGTGTGTGTGTGTAGTGTAGTGTAGTGTAATGTAGTGTAGTGTAGTGTAGCGTAGTAGTGTAGTGTAGTATACTGTAGTGTAGTGCAGTGTAGTGTGGTGAGTTGTGTGTGTGTGTGTGTGTGTGTGTGTGTGTGTGTGTGTGTGTGTGTGTGTGTGTGTGTGTGTGTGTGTGTGTGTGTGTGTGTGTGTGTGTGTGTGTGTGTGTGTGTGTGTGTGTGTGTGTGTGTGTGTGTGTGTGTACTGACAGTGGTGTCCTGTGTATGTTGGGACCGATGAGCACTACTGAACCCTACCAAAGTGACTGGAGAACAGCGATTTGTCATCAGCACTGGGAAGTGTGTGCATGTTGTTCAGACAGTCTGCAGTGAACACCACTATGTTGGTTCAGACAGTCTGCTGTGGTGGACACCATTTTGTTGGTTCAGGCTGCCGTGAACACCATCTATGTTGGTTTAGACAGTCTGCACTGAACATCACTTATGTTTGTTCAGACAATCTGTAGTGGACACTACATATGTTGGTTCACTCTGCAGTGAACACCACTTATGTTGGTTCAATCTGCAGTGAACACCACTTATGTTGGTTCAATCTGCAGTGTACACCATTACGTTGGTTCAATCTGCAAAGAACACCACTATGTTGGTTCAGACAGTCTGCAGTGAACACCACTTATGTTGGTTCAGACAGTCTAGTCTGCAGTGAACACCACATTAGTAAATGGACAGAAGTGTCTCTTGTCATCAGGGGGTTAGCATGCTGGATCAGATCATCACCACCAAAGCGACCGGACAGAAGTCAGCGTCGTCAACTTGGGGTCGCGTGGGTGTTCCGGACATTTCGGATCAGACAGTCACCACTGATCACCACCAAAGCGACCGGACAGAAGGGATTGTCGTCGACTGGGGTGGTAGGTTCTGTCCAGTGTTTTTTATATTAGAAAAGCACCACTGAACTCCAGCGAAGCGGCCTGGTATTCTTTAGGACTGCTGAGACTGCCACACCACAACGAGTCTGGTGTGGCTGTTTACGAAAACGCCACACTAATCGCCCTGGGAATGGTACCATCGTGAAGTACGGAAAGAAAAACTGAAAGATAGAAACTAATCATACGAGAGAGAGAGAGAGAGAGAGAGAGAGAGAGAGAGAGAGAGAGAGAGAGAGAGAGAGAGAGAGAGAGAGAGAGAGAGAGAGATGCCAACACAGGTTTGAGACACTAACCTCCAATGGCGAAGGCAATGACAGCGGAGGATAGGGGCACGTTCGGGTCAGGTTGGCCGGGGGTAACCAGAAGGTCAGGGTGTCGGGAATGAACTGAGAGGTGGCCTCCCACACGAAGGTCGTCTGGCCCGGTGACGGCTGGTTGTCTGAAGTGGTCCCCCGCCCGCTGGTCAGCCACGTGCGCCTGCCACAACATCACATCAAAAATATTACGCCCTACGGTGTAGGGCGCACTGTTTTGATAACATGCACCGGGTCTCCCTGGCCACAAACACTGTTATGAGGTTCGCAGAGGCAGCAAATGTTCGGGGCTTGAGGACCTGAGCGACGTGGTTTCGAGCACTGGCCGTCCCTGTCCGCTCTGCCGCGAGTTGGCAGATTAGAAGAGTTTTAAGAATAATTCCTTAGTGATTCCGCCAAAAAAAAAACGAGAGGATAAACAAGTCACAAGATAAAACACGACGCATTTCGGCCTCTTAGGTCTTCTTTAAGCAAGCTAAACAAGGTTCTGGTTGATGAAAAACGCAGAACGAAACAACACTTATCTGCTCATGTTCGGCGCAAGATGGGTGTGTTGAACGGTTTTTTTTGCAAACTTACTAAGAATTATTCTTAAAATTTGTTCCAATTTCTGCCCGCAGTCACCTCACTTTAAAAGTAATCAGATTAGAATAGTGTTCTATTTGGGTTATCTTCCCCTTCCAATATTGCCTTCAATCGTCCACTCAAAATAGCTTTTCCGCTTCAGGAGTAGACAATCTATATGAGGCTTATTTCCCTTTTCAAATGGCGATTGACTCACTGATGTCGATTCAGTTATAAATTCGATCGCTCAGATACAACTTCAATCGCTCATTACTTCATACAAGCAGAGAACTGAAACGCCTGAGTCACACGCACACGCCACTAGTGGAAATCCACACTAGATTTGTACATGTATATAGTTTTAATCCTGTTTTACCCAAAGCCATCCAGCCAGCTGGCACTCAGCTAAACAGCAGAGCCTTCAACGCCAATTTGGCCCAGCTCTAGACAAGGAAGAAGAAGAAGTAGTAAAAAAACGCATGCGACTATCTACAAATCGGCTGAATGAGGAAAATAAATGCTTAGTCGAGTGTGAGCCTGTGCGAAACTACGTAAGAGTAGGCCTAGGCTATTTCCGTTCAGCGATGATCGATAACGGTACACATACGTAAGCTGGGCATATCCAAGTTATGCTTAGTGCTTATGTCTGACCGCAGCCAAAGTTTAATTCTGTATTGATCTCGGAATCATTTCAATTTTTCCATTTTACGGTAGTATTCGTGCAGAATGCACGCGCGTAAAGCAAGGTCAAAGGTCATGTTTGTGAATGTCCCAGTGGTAGCCTATGTCATATGTGTGGCTGGCTACGTCTACGGAGTGTGGTATGTTTGGAAACAGTTTCAACTCAGTAAAAAACAAATATCTTCTACGTCTGCGGACCGCCTCAGACTACAAACGCAAAGCCTATAGGACGCTGTTTGATATAGATCCACGCGCCAAAAAGATGCTGGGCTTCAAATATCTGTTGTAAGCTATAGGCCCTATAGGCCTACGTTTGGATATTGCTTTGTTTGGACAAATCAGAGGGTAGAAGAAATGAATGCTGTTTTGTATGATTTCAGAGAAAGATTAATTTTATGTAGGTGACAGAAATGGGATTTTCATACTAAGAATAGCGATAGCTTTAGTGTGCACATAACATTTTCTGCAGTACGTGATATGAAAATATAGCTTTTTGAATTTAGACGGACGAATTCTGTTGACTAAGTTCAAACTCGGTGTCATAGATTTTGCACAGCATTATTACCTCTATCGATTTGATGATGATAATTATTTAATCTGCCCTCTGATTAATAACAACAGAGAGGATGGGGTTCATTTTTTTTTTTTTTTTTTTTTTTTTTGATAATTGTCCAACACTGAATGGCTTAAGACAAAAAGTACATTCGTGTAAAGTTGTATCAATTTCCAAACCTGTTTCAGCCAAGTTTGCTTTTGACATCTAAACACGAAAGAACTATTAGAAGTCTATCAATTTTCTTGTACAAGGCATTTCAGTTGTATCAGGCTCCTATCTTGTAAAATACTAAGTATGATTATAGATATTGTGATATATATCGAAAATTTTTATATTGTATGATTGTTAAATGGCCTATACATAAGCATAACATCTGAATCTCTCTCTCTCTCTCTCTCTCTCTCTCTCTCTCTCTCTCTCTCTCTCTGTATGTCTCTCTCTCTCATTCTCAATCCTCTCTCTCTCTCTCTCTCTCTCTCTCTCTCTCTCTCTCTCTCTCTCTCTCTCCCACAGAAAGGCTAATGGAGAGGTACTGACTGGAAGGGGTCCAGTGTCTCCCAGCCGATTACTGATGAAAGTGTTCTCCTGAACAGACTCCACGTGCAACAGACTGGCTCCGTCTTCCTGCAACACACACACACACACACACACACACACACACACACACACACACACACACACACACACATTCATTCATTCATTCATTGTTATCATTCCTTCTATACAGAAACCGTTTAGAGCTCACCATTTATTCATCCACTTGATTATAAACAATTGAGTTCATACACACACAACGCGTCCCCCTCCCCTCCCCCCTCCCCCCCCCCCCCCCCCCCACCACCAACAAACTAACCAAACACAAACACCCCACCACCAGAAGAAGAAGAAGAAGAAGAAGACATGGAGAAAAAAAAAACTATTCGAAAATGGTTTTAATTTATAATGTAAAATATGCTAACTTTGGAAACCTTCAAGCTGTAAACTGTCCAGGCTTGGCTTCGTAGGCGATCAGTCAGGTGATAACGATCTATGTATGGGGGGAGCACCTGGACAGGCCTAGCAGGCAAATGTGTTCACAGGCTAGAGGGCTGGGTCAGTGTGTATGTCAGACAAAGGTGCCCCGCCACCAACCTGACTTTGGTTTAGGGGCGATGGTCTGTGTAGTGGGGTGTGATGTGGTGAGAAGATTGCGGTGAGGAGATGGGAGGGTGGCGGGCGGGGATAGGAGGGAGGGGCAACGGAGTACAATGGGTGGGTGGTGAATAGAAAGGAGAGGGGGGGGGGGCATGACCGCTGACCCACCCCCTTTCCTGGCGTGTATCTGACAATGTTTCTGAGTTACTCGAAAGGTAGCAGAGAGAGAGAGAGAGAGAGAGAGAGAGAGAGAGAGCAAATGCGTGTATACGTTTGTGTTCTCGCTTTTTCGCAAGCGTTCGTCACCACTTAGATGACGCAATGACTGTTTCGATGACACGATTAAAATCAGGGGAAACAATTTCCATAGACTGCAGATGTGGAGAAGGGGAGCATTTGACTCGCCGTTATCTCATTCCCATCTTTTCAGCACTTCGCTTGTTATTAGCGTCCTTCTAAAGGTCAGACATATATTAAGACCTAACTCACTTTATGTGTTATAGGGTGCACAGCCCTGGGGTAGCGGAGGAGTGGGGGGGGGGGGGGGGGGCGGCTTTGCTGGAGGGGGGGGGGGGGGGACGAGAAGACGGCAGCAAATCGCTCATGCACGCACAGGCAGAGAGGGCAGGATGTAAAAAAGATGGAAAGCTTATTCTTTAACCCTTAATAAAGATAATTTTGTCTTGACTTGACATGACAGACATTGAGCCGAAAGTTGTCATTCAGGAAAGGATAAAGAATTCTGGATCAGAAAGACACTGAATTTATCGTCCATGCCTGCCAGCCACCCCAAGGAAACGAACTGGCTAATACACATGTATGAAACTCACTGTGACATGTGGAAGCAAAAAGGAGGAAACTCATATGTACAAGGTTTGAAAAGTGTGTCAGTCTATTCAACAGCTGGAGGTTATCTTGCTTCAAAGCCAAATTCCTCGCTATATAAGTTGGAGCAAAGAAGTTTTTCAGGCTCTATGAATTCATGAAACAGCTCAGGAGTTTCTGCTAAGAAGAGGACCAGAGCCCTCAAGACAATGGCGGAGGCAGCTGAAAACAAGGTCCAGCTGGGGCCTGGTCCAAGAGAAACAGACGTGAACTTCACAAAGCTTAAAATTTCCGACTTTACAACAGATGTCCAATAGCGACTTGAATAGGATACCTGTCTAAGAGGACTACACCTTGAGATGCACTTCCGTTCAAAAGTTACTGGTTCGAATCATGGCAACGCCAGAAAAATAGTAAAAAACAAACCAATACTAAATGACCGTGGCGCAAATTTTCTGTTTATGTTCAAGACCTTTTTCAAGCGTAAAACTTACATGTGACCGCGTGAAAAACAGCCCTTTTTTCAAATCTTAAAACTGACTCTCTCACCGACTACACCTGGATTTTCACTCACTGCTTTCTAGCCCCGTCTTATATCTCCTAAATCTCTATGCCTACCGTAGTTAAAAGAAATGGTAACAGTATACATCAAGTGAAACGAAACCCCGGGGTAGTCATTCAAGACCTTAAAGCGAAGGGAAAGGATCTGGAGCACACCGTGATGACGATCAAGATACCCGATTATTACCACCTTCCCTTCCTTTCGTCTGATTACAGAGTTTGTCTTTTTATGCATCTTTTGCTTTCAAGAAGTACTGGACAAATAAATTTTGTGATTTTGATATGTAAAAAGTATTCCTGTATGCAGTCAGATCACCTTTTAACTGGATATCAGCTGTGTTGTTTTCTACTCCATTCATTACACACTCTCTCTCTCCATCTACCCCCAAACTCACCAACCCTCTTTCTCCCCCCCCCCCCCCCCCCCCCCTTCCTCTGTTGTGTGTATGTGTGTGCGCGCGCGCGAAGGTATGTGAGTGCGTGCGTGCGCGCGCGGGGTTATGAGTGTGTGAGTGCAGGTGGGTGCGAGCGCGCGCGCGCGCGTGTGGGCATAATATATGTGTCTTGACGCGTGTATGTTCTTGACTGTATGTGCACATGAGGGTAGACTTATTTCAGCACACATGCGAGTGTGTGTGTGTGTGTGTGTAGTTACATGATAATCAAACTTCAGAATCCTGGTTAACTGCGTTATCGATAGGAGAGAGAGAGAGAGGGGGGGGGGGGGGGGGGGGGGTGGGGGTACATATTTTACATCTGATGTGCCTCTCGGGACGAGTATCATCGTCTTAAATAACTTGCTTGAGCAACATCTCTTTTTGACTGAAACGTGTGTGTGTGTGTGTTTTTCATGGTTCATTACAAAAACTATGTATTATTGATAAGAATGTGTTATATAACTTTTGTTTGAGTAGGAAAGGAGGTTCGAAAGATCCTGTCAAATTTTAGAGCTAGTTCCACCAGATAATAACCTCTACTTCATGTGGAGAACTTAAAACAAACACAAAACAGCAAAAGAAAGCACTTCTACGTTTAGAAGAAAAAGAAGAATTCTAGACTCAGCAGAATTAATTCCGCGTGATGTAACTCCATTATAAATTTCCATATGTATACTAATATTATCCTCGTTCGCTCTAATTTGAATAACCCAATCTTAAAAAAAAAAAAAAGTGTTCGAAATAACTCCGCTAAACAGCATGGACAAACGAATCACAAGACAAAACACACAACCTAATTCAAGATGGTTAGAATGAACGCACGCAACCATCACAAATTACATTCTTTAACTGAAGCCCCACGCCCACCCCCATCTCAAATCCTCCACCCTCACCCCCACCAACTCTCTCTCTCTCTCTCTCTCGCTCGCTCGCTCGCTCGCTCCCCCCGGTCATTTAAACACGAATCTTGACTTGGATCTCAACCAGTCAAACGTGCTGGAATGTTAATAACACAGACGATTACATCAACCAAAGCTGGACACATCTGTCAACATATGCATGAGTTACTGTGTGTGTGGGACACGAATTCAGCGCTAATAGGCATCAGTGGCGAAAACAGCAAAGGAACCAACATGATGATAACAAACAATGATGGTGGTTCTACAATGAACAACACAAACAGAGACAATTATCTGGAGCGCGCGGGTAGAGGGGGGGTTGGGGGAGTGGGGGGTATGTCACCTACACTACAAGCTCCGGCGGCCTGGTCATACTGGAGGGGAACGTCGCCGACGAATCTGTAACAATAGCTGGCGAAGTTCTCCCAGTCACTGGGGCAATCTGAAAGAGAAAACCAGCCACCATGAAACACCAGCCAGTGGGTCAGAGACCTGTGTTACCGCTATACCCTCACACTGTATTGGTAACACCTTATAGACACCGACAGACGATCGTGTATATTTCTCTCTCTCTCTCTCTCTCTCTCTCTCTGAGCGTATGTGGTGTTTAATGTCAAACTCAGTGCATAGTATAGTTCGTTTTCTTCCTTCCTTTTAAAAATTTTTTAGATTTTTCTTTTTAGAGATCCACAAAAAGGATACGTATTACAAAAACGTCACTTTTATGCTTATGGATCGTCTGCATGAGTGGGTTCGTACATTCAAGGAGGCCTACGTAGGCATGCGCGCGCGCGCATGTATGTATGTATGTGTGTGTGTGTGTGTGTGTGTGTGTGTGTGTGTGTGTGTGTGTGTGTGTGTGTGTGTGTGTGTGTGTGTGTGTGTGTGAACCAGGTTAGTTTGCCGTGACATAGCAGCATTCTGGATACAGTGCAACCAGACTTTCAAATGCATTCGGATATATTTAAGTACTTAAGTATTCCTACCCACGTAATGGCATTTGAATGACTTGTAATTAGATCCATAACATTAGAGGAAATTACTAGAAAGAATGTAACAGGCAGTTACAGAAGAGAAACAATATAGTGCTACAGAACAGAACACAGAAAAATAATATAAAACAGAATGCAGTACCTGGCTACAGAACAGGATATTGTGCAATGGTTCAGAACAGAATGTAGTACAATAGTAGAGAACAGAATACAATACACTGGATCAGGACAGAACACAGCACAGTAGTACAGGGCACAACATTGGACATTGGTACAAAACAGAATATAGTACCTGGCTGTAGTACAATAATAGAGAACAGAATACCATACACTGGATCAGAACAGAACACAGTACAGTTGTACACGGTACAGTAGTGCAGAGCACAACAGTGGACATTGGTAGAAAGCAGAATACAATGCAATGTTACAGAACAGAGTTCGTTAGCTTTAAAGTGAGGTGACTGCAGGCGGAGACTGAAACAAACTTAAAAGAAAGATTTCTATATCGCCGAACGAGAGAAAACAAACAATTTACACGACGAACACGACGCGTTTCGACCTAGCCACAATAGGTATATACGGAGACACAACCAAGTGCTTAGGGAGGTCGTACACGCGGTTAGCACAGCCAGAGGAAAGGCTTTGCCACGTGGAATCTCAGCGACGACATTGCGCACGGCAGGAGGCCACAAGTCGTGGCCCAGAACAGCTGTGACATCACCTGCATGGTGGTGGAGGGTGGGGGGTGGAAGGGGTACACTGCAGACCTTCCAGAATGAGAACACCCTCTAGAGATCAATAAGTGGGGAGGGGAGGGGGGGGGGGGGGGGCACTGCGGATCTTCCAGAATGAGAACACCTTCTAAAGATCATTAGGAAGAGCGGCATAAGACCGGCTATAACTCTCAGTTCCGGTTCATCGAAACAAATTATTATAGTTGGACTCACTGTGTCAGATGCAAGCAAAATGAACAATTTCACATCTACACAGCTGAGAAGTATGCCAGTCTCACAAGCAGCATGCGGGAATCTGGCTTCCAAGCCGGAGTCCTCGTCATAGAGGTTGAAGCAGGGGAGTTTACAGACCCATCGGCCTACAGTCTCATGACATAGCTCTCGATTTCTCGTAAGAAAAGGGCTAGAGCCTCAAAGACAATGTCGCAGACAGCTGAAGACCGGTCGAGGAGGAGGAACAAAAGTGAACTCCAAAAAGCTTAAATTTCATAAATTAGAACAGGTGTCCGTTAGCTATATGAGGAAGACATCTTTAAATAGGAAAAAAAGGGCACGCCTTGAGACGCCTGCCCATCCATAGTGTAGATTCGAATCCCATCAGTGCCAAAATATTTTTGATAGTAGAAAGACGTAGAGAAGTCATGACCTGGATGCGGGCCAGCTCCCATAAAGAGCGAAGGGCCGAAACACCTGTCTGACAGGGGGTTTCATCTCTGAAACCTTCTGCCCAAGCTCTAATAGAGGGTGTTTGGTTGTTTTTCTTTTCTCCTACGAGCACAGTGGTACAGAACAGAATATAATGGAGTCCTACAGAACAGACTCGTTGGTACAAAATAGAAAATCGCACAATGTTACGGTACAAAATATAGTGCCGTGTTACATTTCACAATTTAATAGACTGGTACAGATCTGACTGTAATACGATGCTACAGACCAGACCACATCACAGTGATACAGTACATAATATACTGTAAGGGTTCAGAACAGAACATGACACAATGGTAAAGAACGGAATCTGGTACAATGGTACAGGAAGTAGCACACAGTGATACAGAGCAGAATGCAATACGATGTTATAAAACAGAATATGACACAATGGTAAAGAACGGAATCTGGTACAATGGTACAGGAAGTAGAACAGTGATACAGAGCAGAATGCAGTACAATGTTATAAAAACAGAATATGACACAATGGTAAAGAACGGAATCTGGTACAATGGTACAGGAAGTAGAACAGTGATACAGAGCAGAATGCAATACAATGTTATAAAACAGAATATGACACAATGGTAAAGAACGGAATCCGGTACAATGGTACACGAAGGAGAACAGTGATACAGAGCAGAATGCAATACAATGTTATAAAACAGAATATGACACAATGGTAAAGAACGGAATCCGGTACAATGGTACACGAAGGAGAACAGTGATACAGAGCAGAATGCAATACAATGTTATAAAACAGAATATGACACAATGGTAAAGAACGGAATCCGGTACAATGGTACAGGAAGTAGAACAGTGATACAGAGCAGAATGCAATACAATGTTATAAAACAGAATATGACACAATGTAAAGAACGGAATCCGGTACAATGGTACACGAAGGAGAACAGTGATACAGAGCAGAATGCAATACAATGTTATAAAACAGAATATGACACAATGGTAAAGAACGGAATCTGGTACAATGGTACAGGAAGTAGAACAGTGATACAGAGCAGAATGCAATACGATGTTATAAAAACAGAATATGACACAATGGTAAAGAACGGAATCTGGTACAATGGTACAGGAAGTAGAACAGTGATACAGAGCAGAATGCAATACAATGTTATAAAACAGAATATGACACAATGGTAAAGAACGGAATCTGGTACAATGGTACAGGAAGTAGAACAGTGATACAGAGCAGAATGCAATACAATGTTATAAAACAGAATATAACACAATGGTAAAGAACGGAATCTGGTACAATGGTACAGGAAGTAGAACAGTGATACAGAGCAGAATGCAATACAATGTTATAAAACAGAATATGACACAATGGTAAAGAACGGAATCTGGTACAATGGTACAGGAAGTAGAACAGTGATACAGAGCAGAATGCAATACGATGTTATAAAACAGAATATAACACAATGGTAAAAGAACGGAATCTGGTACAATGGTACACGAAGGAGAACAGTGATACAGAGCAGAATGCAATACAATGTTATAAAAACAGAATATAACACAATGGTAAAGAACGGAATCCGGTACAATGGTACAGAAGGAGAACAGTGATACAGAGCAGAATGCAATACAATGTTATAAAAACAGAATATGACACAATGGTAAAGAACGGAATCTGGTACAATGGTACAGGAAGTAGCACAGTGATACAGAGCAGAATGCAATACGATGTTATAAAACAGAATATACTGCAATGGTTCAAAACAAAATACAGTAGGGAGAAACTCTAGGGAGACCTTGACAGCAGATGGTCTTCAGAGAAGGACAGCCACCCACCCAACCACCCACCCACCCACTCCCCTTAGATGAATGTTTCGGCCCTGAAGTCCTTACACTCTAAGGAGGGCTGGCCGCACTCAGATCATGACTCCCAGATGCCTTTCTGCCTAAAAAAAAGAAACTCAGCAGTGGTTGGCTGCACAATGATTCGAAACAGAACATAGTATAACGAAACAAAACAGAATATGTACAAGGATACAGAGCGGAGTATGATAAATGATACAGAACAGAAAGTAGTACAGTAGCTCAAAACAGAATATAGTACAATGATACAATGCAGAATATTGCATAATGGAGCTGAACAGAATGTACAACAATGGTACGGAGCAGAATGTTGTACAATGGTGGAAAACGGAATGTATTATAATGGTAAAGAATGACATATTTTACAATGGTGTAGAACAGAATGTACGATTATAGTACAGAACTGAATAACGTACAGTGGTGCAGAAGAAGAAAATATAGCACAATGGCTCCGAAAAGAATACAGAATTGTACAATGGTGCAGAGCAAAATGTAGTACAAAGGTATAGAACAGAATATAGTGCAATGGTACAGGACAGATTATAATAAGTACAATAATACACAAGAGGATTCAATACGATAATTTCGAACAAAAGAAATTTGTGATCTACTGGATACAGAGCAGGATGGTGAAAGCTGCACACTTACCAAATATGTTTTGTGTTCGGCACGTCACCACCAGCAAAAATGCGCACAGGAGGCGAAAGAATGACGTGCAGCCCATCGTCATTGTCATTTCTGTCTACTCACACACGCGCGCGCGCGCGCGCACACACACACACACACACACACACACACACACACACACACACGGTCGACTTGTTATCGACATTTCTCCTGATGTAATCGTGTCCGTTTTCATTATAAGAGAAAACGAGGCCTACTCAGTCATATGTAGAATAAAACCAAATGATCCAGATTACTTATCATCTATCGTATAAAGCCAAAAGATCCCGACTATTACTTCTTACGTGTCAAATTAAAGCAGACGATCCACCTGTTCCTTTGTCATGTGAAGACCAAAGCCAAAATGATCTACATATGCAATTAAACAAGACGTGTATAGAATGAAATTGAATGATCCTCATTATTGCTTGTAATGTGAACAGTAAAGCCAAATGTTGCCCGTCACTTGCAGAACGTTCTTTTTCATTCACTGCCCCAAAGATGATGGAACTCACTACTAAAAGCTGTTCGCCATATTAAGAAAAAAAAAAAGAAAAAAAAAAAAAAAAATTAAAGAAGTATAAAAATATGCCCTGTTTCGGTCGTATGATGAAAGCTAACTTTCCAGCCTTTTTAACACATGAGCTAAACCGCTTATCGATTTCAAAGGCATGTTTTTAATGCATTCAAAACCGATCTTTTTTTTCATACGTTGCGATGCCATTTTTATCTATACTATCACAGTATGTCTGTGATTTCCGATTTTTATTGAAGCTCGTGAATATTACGTTGTCTATGATGTACCTTTCTTGTCAGACCATATGGATGTTGTGTCTATAATGCACCATTTTCATATCGTTTGACTATTTGCTTGTATATTCTCCGTTGATCCTCAGTGTTGTTTCCAGTATTTGCGGTGAATTGATTATATGGGTGTTATGTATGTGAGGAGCCACTCATTTCATTAGTTTCATTTTACATTCGCTTGTATAGCTGCTATTGTTAAAGTGCGGTAAGACTGCGTATGAAGTGGAGAACTGCGTTACATAAATCATCATCATCATCATCATCATCATCATCATCATCATCATCATTATCGTCGTCGTCGTCGTCGTCGTCATCATCATCATCATCATCATCATCATTATTTTTATTATCAGTATTACCATTACCAGCACCAGCAGCAGCATTGTTATTATCACCATCACTATTATAATCATGAGTGATATTAGTGCAGTTACAATCAACGTCATAATGATAATAATCATAACCATTATTATCACAATAATATTTATTGTTATTATACTTTTACTTGTCATGTGTGGAGCAAAACTAAATGACTCACGTTATTACATGCCATGTGTATGGTCAAACTAAATGGTACATATTATCACTTGTCATTTGACCGAACAGAAACTAAATGAACCATATCACTTACCTTTTTTTTTTTCTTTCTTTGGTTACGTGTCGGGTGGAAACCAAAAATAATTACATCACATACCTGTCATGCGCAGCACCAAACAAACTCCAAAGAACCATGGTGGTAGGTCAGTGCTATATGGAGAGTAGTAAGACACACAGAGAGCGCTGTGCGGACACGGGGTGCCCTCAGAGGAACACGTCGTTGGTGTGTCAACGGCCAGACAACTGGGTGGCTTGGCTGGGGATCTGGTTTCCAGCCTGGAAGTTAAAGCGGGTAGCCGATACCATCGCCCTTCAGCCCCTCCTCGCCCCTCCCCCCCCCCCCCCCCCCCCCTCTTAAGCCTCCAGCCAGCCCACTTAACACCACCCTCAAGCCTCTCTCTCTCTCTCTCTCTCTCTCTCTTCTCTCTCTCTCTCTCTCTCTCTCGTCTACTTTCTCCCACCTTTGCCTCCTCCATCCTCTCTCTCCCACCCTCCGCGGTCTCTTGTCTCCGCCCTTGCCTCCTTCCTCACCGCCCCCCCCCCCCCCTCCCCCCTCCCTCCTCTCTCTCTCCTCTCTCTTGTCTCTTTCCTCCATCTTCTGTCTTCCCTCCTCCCACCCCAGTCTCTTTCCTCGCTCTCCTGTTTCTTCCCTCCCTCCTACCCCACCTTTCCTCTCTCTTCCCCTCCCGTCTCCCCCGTTTCTTGTTTCCCTCCCTGCCTCCTGTCCCCTTACCTTACCTTGCCCCCTTGGGGGAATGTCTCCTTGTTTTTCTGTGTGCTCTGTTGTTGTCATTTCTGCTAGGCGATTTGGTCGTCGTAATCAGCATGCGTTTAGAGTTATGGGCCTGTGATCATTTCATCGTGGGAGCAAAAGTTACCCTACTTGTTTGTTATTATCTCCCCACAGGTACTGGTTCGACTGGTCGTTCCTCGGATCCTCGATCAGGACGACCTCAAAATGGATTTCTTAGGGGGGGGGGGGGGGGGGGGGGGGGGGGGGGGGGTTACACTCCCTTATATACCAGTAGAACACACCTGCCTTGCAACTTCACTTTCTTCGCTATCACGTACTTTTTGATCACGATTTCACCATCTTCCTCTCAAAGAGGCATTTATCTCTGATCGTGTTTGGGACAAACTGTAAGATATGACGACGAGTGAACAAACCATGTGATGTGGTTGATTGATGTTTTGAATCTCCTACTGTATACCTTGATGCGTGACAGATTGCCCAACATACAACATGTGATAAATCTGTTTGCATTTTACATGGAGTTTTTTTTTTTCCAATGTCCAGACAGCTGCTCGTAACATGTACTCCTATAATTCTTATGCAGGCGTGTGTGTAGGCCTAATGCATATCCCTTTCTTAGTTTGTTGAGTGATGTATACATTATTAGGCTGACCACTCTGAATGTTGATGCCTTTTGACCTCCCTTACATCCTTAGCTGGATCTTCAAGCATAGGTTCTAAGGGTTTTGTTCCACATCATAACTCGTTACAACTTATTTTCTGGTAGTGCTTTCTCCTCGTTTTGCTCTTCTGCCTTATTTTCTATCTGTGGATGCTATTGGATTCTGTCTTTGAACCCTTGGTGGTAAGAATACCACAGAGTTTTCAGGTGGTACGGCTCCTTTAATGCCACGGGAGGACCGACGTTATCAACTGGATCCCGCTGAGAAGTACAGAGGTCGCTGGGCATGTGATGTAACTGATTAGTTCTCTTCTCGAGCCGGACTATTTTCGTATGTTTTGTTCTCAAGATGGACTATTTCCATTTGCTGCTTTTTTTTCAACTAGTATTCTCACTATATCTTGTAGTACAACAGATAGACAGAGATCTAGGTGCTTGTGTGACGAATTCGGGCACGAAACAAAACATAAACAAACAAACAACACAAAAATACACCAGTATGAAAACGTTAGAAGGAAATGAGTTGCCTGCCCATAGGCTGTGGATCCAGCCTTATATCATTTATAATGGATTTTTAATGTGGACCTGTGGGACTAATCTATTAGTTGTCTTCAACCTTGTGATATAGATTTCCCTAGTATCATTATACTCTAGATTTAATCGAATCTTCTTGCATCCATTGGCTTTTATTTTAGCTTTATTTCCAGTAACGATAATAAACAATCAAATTTTCAGCACTTTTCGTCACGTTAGTTGTTTTCCAAAGCCAGATTTAATAGTATGCAATTCAACTGAATTCATGTTGGATATATGGCCCTTGTAGTGGTTGGAAGCATGAGGAGGGCTGGAAGTTGGCTTCTGAGCCGTTTCTCGAAACGTCGGCGTCAGCCGGTGCGTGAGGTGGGGCGAAAGGGGGGGTGGGGGGGGGGGGGGGGGGGGGGGGGGGGGGGGGGGGGAGGGGGGGGGGGGGGGGGGGATGAAAGGGGGGGGGGGGGGGGGGGGGGGGGGGGGGGCTGTCCTTCGGGTCCTTCCTTCTCACCCGCAGCTCCGCCCAGTGGTCGTTACTGTCCTAAGAGTGGCCTCCAGGTGGCGCTCTCCAGCTCGTTCTGTCTACCTGGTCGCCATGATGGACACCAACTACCTCTGCGTGACGGAGTCAGCTTCGTTTGCTGCCGATGATTCCTGGTCTGCCAGACCCTTCAGCTGAGCTCCACTAGTTGTTGGGTTCAGCTGTCTTTGTGTTGGTCTGTCGAATGTTGCATTAGTCATTCGTTCGTTTACTTTGAGCATGAATAAAGAGCTTGGTTCTCTGGTTCATGTAGTTAGGCCTACATTTTCTCGGATCCTTTGCTTGAGATAACTCGAACAGAATTCGTTTGATGAAATGAAATCTCATGTGAGTTTCAAACAGAAGCGTGCCAGGATTAGATCTGATCATTGCATTCAGCACAACATGAATTGAGTGTAAGGTTCAGATCTAACCCAGACCCGGATCTTGTTCTCTCTCTCTCTCTCTCTCTCTCTCTCTCTCTCTCTCTCTCTCTCTCTCTCTCTGCTCGCGCGCGCGCGCGTGTGGATGTGTATGTGTGTGCGCGCACGCGCGCGCGCGCGTGTGTGTATGTGTGAAGTCAAGTCAAAATTATCATTACAGAGGGTTGAAGAAAAACCTTTCCAGCTTCTTTACATCATGCCCTCGTAAAGAAGAAAGAAAAACTATATAGCATATAGCCACAAGCTCAAACAAAATTTTCAATAGCACCATATTTCTATCATGTAAATGTGTGCAACTAACTTTTTTTATCAAATATGAAACAATGATAAAAACTATTGTTGTAGCATCAAGTTCAAGCAGAGAGAGAGAGAGAGAGAGGTGGGGATAAGGGGATCATATTGATGTATCATGGTTTGGGGTTTGGGGATGCAGGGCATTGGGGGAAGACAGGAATCCGCGTTTTTAGCTTCCTCTCCATGAGCTTGGACTTAGGGAAAAGCCATTTTTTTTTTGGGGGGGGGTGTTGCCCTGTACATGAGGAGGGCAAGGTACGGGTCTTTGCTCTTCTTTACGCTCTTTGCTCTTTCTTTACGCTATGGGGGAATGCGCTGATGACATTCTCGCCACTTTAGAGATAGAAGAGCAGACAGCAACTTACGTACAAATCAAAGAAGCAGTTGACGCGTACTTTGGCGCCAGGAAAAAAACGTGGTGGTAGAAAGAGCAAAATTCAATAAAAGAATCCAAAAATCAGAACCAGTAGATTCCTTCATCCAAGATTTATACAGAATAGCAGAAGGATGCAACTATGGCGCACTCAAAGAGGAGCTGATTAGAGACTGGATTGTAGTAGGTGTAGCAGACGACGATTTGTCTGAGCAGCTTCAGACAAAGGCCAACCTCACGCTGCAGGAAGCGGTGCAGCGAAGCAGACAGTCGGAAGCCAGGAAGGAGAGCCAACCCCTCATCAGGGACAGGAGGTCCACCAACCAAATGTGGACTTTATCAAAAAGAAAGGCACATACCCTCCTCGCACAAACAACACACACACCACGGCAGACCAGCCCTCCGAACCGCACAGCCCTCCATCCCACAAGAAGTGTACGTACTGTGGACGAGACCCACATCCACGAGACGCGTGCCCTGCCAAATCTGCGACATGCCGTGCCTGCTCTAAGAAGGGCCACTATGCCGCAGTCTGCAGATCTTCATCTCACAAACTGAAGAAGAATGCCTACAATTCCATACACCAGGTCAATGACAGCGAAGAAGAGAGAGTGCCTATTACCTGGGCTCTGTTGACCAAGGTACATATGAATATTGGACAGCCACTCTCAGCGTCAATGGTCATCCAACGATGTTCAAGTTGGACACTGGGGCTTCCGTCTCTGTCCTGGCAAGTGGTGAACCATGGTTCCAGGGCCAGTCACTCCAGCCGGCAAACCGGATCCTGCGTGGCCCAGGCGGGTCCCACTCTCTCTGCACAGAGCACACACACTTTTCACATTCCTTTCCTACTCCTGGTGGCACAGGACACACTCCGGGTGAAGCTGGGCTACCATGGCAGGACAATCAGGGAGTCTACGTCCTGGACAACCAACCATGCTCGCTCCTCAGCAAACGAGCATGCGTGGAACTAGGCATCGTGAGGCGTGCCTTTGCCGTGCAAGGCGCACCGAACTTCAAAAAAGAGTTTCCAGGACTGTTCTCTGGCCTCGGCAAAATGAACACCACCTACAAGATCACGACAAAGAGCGACACCCAGCCTATGTGCATTTTTTTTCACCAAGAAAGATCGCACACACCTCCTCATCCCGAAGGTCAAGTCCGAACTCCAGAACATGGAGAAACAAGGCGTTATATCCCCAGTCACAGAACCGCAAAAGTTTACAGCATCGTCAGGGTTCCTAATCTAAGAAATCTAATTCAGAGTGAAATAAATCATTAAGGAAGGTATTTTCATGAAAATTGTGAAGCGTGTATTAAAAAAAAAAAAAAAAATCCTTATGTTCAGACTTATGAATTTTGACCTTTCGTCATCCATGTTAGACAAAGTGAAGAATGGCCACTACAGCCTGTTGTACAGAACACGTGTCCACTCTGTTGTCTTTTTTTGTTGACGTAAGTGTGATCAATAAGAGTTTCCGTCTGTTCTGTGATTCGAGCAGGACGATCGATTATTTGTTCCAACCCATACATTGCGTAAGTACGATTCCACTTTGATCCAGGCACGGTTAAGTCTATGTTAAAGTCGTCCCAAAGAATAATTCCCTTTGATTCCAGTATTGCGGCATCCCTCATCAGAATTAAACGTATCGTTCCAGTCAGTGGTTTGTGGTTGGGTTTCGGTATTGGAATCCTACCATTACTGACTCACAGTGTTTTAGACTCAATTCAACCCAGACGGATTTTACGTTGTATTTTTCAAGATGCGCTTTTCTTTTTGAAGGTTAATGATTTAGCAAGGTAAAGAAGTAAATCTGTTATTCTAGGTGCCTTTAGGTCTAATCGGGTTGTATCATGGTTTGGCATACACACATCAAAATCTGGAATCATATCAGTTAACCAAGACTCTGCTATGCAAAACACATGAAAGTTATTCTCCTTGTTTTAAAGACTTGCAGCGATTTCATCCGTCTTATTTCTGGCACTGTTTATATTCAGATAACTAATGCGATGTCCCTCTGTGAACAACATGTATCTAAAGTAGAATACATGATGATCATGCAGTTGTAAATATAAAAAAAAATTCCATGAAAATGATTTTTTTTTTTTTTTTTTTTTTTGCTGTCCCAACGTCTGCGCCACCTCAGAGGCAGTGCACCCACGCCGCACATTCCGACACCCTGTCCACAGCCACGGCCCGGTCAGCCCCGCCGCAGCCCCGACACCGGCAATCCACAGGGAGCAGTCAATGTCAAGTCGTCAAGAGGCAACCCACCGGAGGAGACACTGCACTGCTGCCGAGTCACTTCAGTGGTGTTCAGTGGCGCCTGTTCTGATCTACCATACGCAGGACACCACCTACTAAGTCCCCTACTGACGACAATAATTGCTTAGTCGCGGAGCCGGCGTGAGTGAGCTATCCCTCCGGAGGGCGCCACCACGTCCGTCCAACGACAGCCCCCATGGACTCGCCGATACCGGTGACCCCGACGGAACCAAACAAGGCCACAGGCGTGGAGAGAGGATATCGAAACTGAGGTCACCATGAGAGCAGGGCATGAAGGGCCACAGAATCTGAGAGACTTTTTTTTATGCTGATCGATGAGAATGAGGATGATTATGATGATGCTACGGATTTCCATTTCAGTCTGAGACTACATGACAGGGCTGTACTCTACGCTTCCTTTCATAATATATCCCGGCGTCAACCAGGCCCGAGAGATACAGACACCTGCAGTGTTGGTCAGGGAATTTGAGCAACACTCTCAGAAACGCATCCATTAAGTGGATGAAACTCGACTGTGTGGTCCCAGTCTTCCCAACTGAGTCCGCAGCAGCAAACTCAACTCTGGGTAGGAGCCGGTCGGGGCAGAAAAAAAAACACATGACTTCTGATGGGATTCGAACCCACGACCTCCCAGCCGGGAGTCCGCGACGCTAACCACTTCGCCACGGCGGCTGGTATGAAAATGATATTCACACACACACACACACACACACACACACACACACACACACACACACACACACAACTATAACAGTAACAATATAAACTTATGAACAAACTCCGAACACAACAGAAAGCATGAAACCCTTCAATAACGATAGGTTGTCCGCCAAAAAATTCTAAGTCTTTCTGCTCCCTGAAAGAAGAAGAAAACAAAAATCTTGTATAAATCAGAAAATCGTCTTAAACCAATGTGTGTGTGTGTGTGTGTGTGTGTGTGTGTGTGTGTGTGTGTGTGTGTGTGTAAGAAAATGTGAAACCCGAAACTGTGCAAACTGGTTGTCTTTTTTTTCTCAATTACGAGCTGTCACAGCAGCAGGCTGTTCATAAAGTAACAGTAAAGATACTGTAGGTTACAAACGAAGCGTCCATAATGTAACAATAATGATACTGTAGGTTACAAACGAAGCGTTCATTCTCCATTTCAGTGCCAAAGCAATGGAAGCCCCTTCGCAAAGAACATTTGTGTTGAGTATGTAAAACATTAATAGGCCTACCTAGAACAACAGAAATAGAGAGTGAAAATATTCTCTCTCTCTCTCTCTCTCTCTCTCTCTCTCTCTCTCTCTCTCTCTCTCTCTCTCTCTCTCTCTCTCTCTCTCTCTCTCTCTCTCTCTGTGTGTGATTAAATCAAGTCAAAAGTGTGTGTGTGTGTGTGTGTGTGTGTGTGTGTGTGTGTGTGTGTGTGTGTGTGTGTGTGGTGTGTGTGTGTTTTTAAGGTCAGTATGAATGTAGAGAATTCTGTCACCACATATATCAATATGGTGATGGTTAATCCAAACTAATCGCCACAGATGCCACCACGTATCTTCCATCAGCACTTAATCACAAATTACAATTTTCACATGTGTTCATAAGTATTCATAACCATAATAATGATAATAATAATCATGATGATAACAATAAGAATGATAATGATAATAATAATGTATATGATATGCGATATTTCCTCCCCATTTTGCACCAGTGCTATAGATTTTTAAAGGTTACTTGTTGTCTCTCCCTTCATTTCATTCA
>JADBJO010014173.1:0-2500 GCA_016801955.1 Conus betulinus | reverse complement strand
AGGACATGCACTCATTTTGTATAACTTTGAGGTCCCAGAGAAGAGCACAAGAATGTTTTCCGCTGATTGACTTCTTAAGCGAAAGCATCCTCCAATGAAAAAGTATGATCCTGACAGTTTGAGTTCACCTAAGTTGTTTAATGAGATTTAGTAGAACTGCCAACAGAAAGTACCCTAATTCAAAGGTGCCAGACAGGCATGTCTTGTCTCTAGCAGATCATTGCGAATGTAACGGAGAGGACGCATGTGAATCGACGTGGAAAACAATTTGGATACGTCACCAGTGTATAGCAGACGACGGGAATGTGTCTGTGTGAAAGTCAGCAGATGGCGATTAGCGTTTACGTTCATGATCGAATGGCCCAGTACTGTAACACGTGTGCCTGCTTAACCCCATACAGTTTGATGTTTTGTTTTAGTAGCTGGTTCATCACTTAAACACTTGTTATATTATGCCACTTTTCCCGGCTTATTTCCACATTTCTCAATGTGAATTTAATTCAGTTCCTGTTTACTTGATAGTTTTGTATGTATATTATTCTAGTTCTTTCAAAGTGGCGTGACTGCAGACAGAAATTGAAATGTTACAGCGAAATGGAATTAATGAACCACCAAAGGAAGCAAACATTACAAAACAGACACTATGCATTTCAACCAGTAGTTCTACTTTAGGCAGACAAGCAACATGCAAAACAATGGAAACAAAGGATGGATGAACAGTCCCCCATCTCTTCAAGACTGTTGCAAACTATGGTTTTGGTGAAGGGCTAAAATTGCAGAATGGAAAGAGAAGAGGGGAGAGGTTGGAAAAGACAGGGTGCAGATTTAAACGAAAATGATCCACACACACACACACACAAAAAAAGGGGGGGGGGGGTATAATGATGTTATAATCATGTAATGATGATGATAATGAGAGTAATATGATAATGATAATAATGATGATAATAATAGTAATGAAAAATTAATAAGAATTATGATACTACTACTACTATTATCATTAGAACTTATAGTATTCATACTATATAGTAATGGTAATAAAAGAAGATGCAGCAGAAGAAGAAGGTGGAAGGAAAGAGTAATTACAATAATAGTTATAACAATGATGAATAAGTAATAATGATAGTAAAATAACAATGATGAAAATAACAACGATAGTAGTAATAATAATTCAGACATTGGTTAAGATAGTTCATAGTAAGATATGCATTGCGCATTTTTGGAGTCATGGCTAGACAGATGTAGCATCAATTTGTATAAACTTATCCACACACAGTGATGCCTAGCACCACAATATGGAAAGGAAATTGTATGTTGTGTTAGGTGTGTGCGTGTGTGTGTGTGTATGTGTGTGTGTGTGTGTGTATGTGTGTGTTTTCTTTAGGAGATGTTGATTTTTTTGTATGGTTTACAAAATGTACGTCTGCAGAAGATAAAACTCTTGCCAACTATAAACGCTATTTTAAGTGTTTTCAGTGTGTGTGTGTGTGTGTGTGATACAAAATGTTATTTATTGCATGGTTTAGAAAATGTACATCTGCAGAAGATAATACAAAATTCTTAGCAACTGTCGACTCCGTTCAAGTGTTTTAAGCCTACGCAGATGAAGCAGGGAAGGATAAATGGAAACAGTTGAAATTTATGACAGTTACTGTGAGATGAGTGGTACTGATTCCAAAGGATGCTATGCTTCACTGAAGGTACAGATAAATATCACTTGCTTCAAGGAGAGATCTTATCAGCATCCATTGTGGAGATCATGTATTGAACAGACTGTCCTGTATACTTGGACATGGAGTTGACAGCCATCAGGAGTTTATTTTTAAACTCTGCAGAAGATCATTATCATTGGTACAATCACAAATGCCAGAATATGAAAGCATTTTTTTCCTTTCCGTTTTCTGTTACAGTATGTGATTCCTTTCCGGTTTGGGGCCAAGCAGAACAAGAAGGACCTGATCATCCGTGTTGATGATTTCAAGGACTTCAAGAAACTCTTACGGACTCGCACCAATCTTTTGGTGATCTTTACTCAGTCCGGTTTGTTTTATTAACTTTCTCAGAAGTCCCCTGTATGTTTTGAATGGCAACCTTAAGACTTTCTTCGTGTTACGTGATGAAGGCGGGATACAGTCTGGAAAGTAATGGATCTGTCTCAGCTCGAGTCCCACAAGAGAGACGCTGAAAAATATCATTGGTGACTGATAGAAATCTTCTGTTTCATCTAAATGTGTTTCAAGAAAATTTGAAAAAAGAAATGTAAAAAGAATGATAATAATCTAACAAAAACTATGTTTATTTCTCTAAGTATGGCAAAATAGTTCCATAAGGCACATTGCACAATGTATGTTATGTGTAATTTAATTTGAGAAAGAAAACATGTTTTTGTCTCACTTAACAGTAGAACTACTTATTAAAGTGACTTTTTTTTTTTGCAATATCGTGTTGCTCTTTAGGCTTCAAATGTTATCAAGTTTTACTAGTGATATCCAGGCCTTTG
>JADBJO010014172.1:37500-40000 GCA_016801955.1 Conus betulinus | reverse complement strand
TCATCGTCTCCGCTATCCCAAGGTCGGAGTGTGGTTGCAGGTAGACAGTCAATGGCAGTCTTCTTTCCTCCATTCCCGCGGGTGATGTGTTCACGCTGTAATGCTCTGAATGATACCCTACAATTTGCTTGGTACGATAGCCACCCCGTCCTCCTCGGAGATCTGAGCAGGATTTGCAGGATGTGCACGACGGTGGTGTATTGCCCGTGCCGGAGCTGCAGTGGGCCGGGCTGTGGCTGTAGTTGTGGCTGTAAAGAGGGGGAGGAGGGGGAGGAGGGGGCGAGGTGGTCGGAATGAGCGGCACCGGTGCTGTGCCGTTGGGTGCCACAGCAGAAGATAAGACAGCAAAAAAAAAAAAAGAAAAAGAAAGAAAGAAAAAGAAAAAGAAAAAAAAAAAGAAAAAAGAAAAACCAACCAACCCACCAACCAAGCTCAAACATTACTGCCACCAACACACAACACACACACACACACACACACACACACACACACACACACACACAGAGAGAGAGAGAGAGAGAGAGAGAGAGAGAGAGAGAGAGAGAGAGAGAGAGACGCCGATGGGGGGAGAGGGGGGCGGGGGGGGGGGGGGGAGGGAAGAGAGAGAGAGAGAGAGAGAGAGAGAGAGAGAGAGAGAATTAGTTTGCAGGACATTTCGTCCTTTTCCCCGGTGCATGAAGCCTGTGGCCACATTCTCTCAGCACAAGGTGGTTGGCAGCGGACTCCTTCACCACCGTGATGTCGCCCATCTTCAAGGCGCGATTTCGTGCGGGCTGGAACAGGAGCAGGTGCAGATGCATCGGTAGCAATCGGTCAGAACTGTAATGCTGCTTTGTTGAACGCCTGTTGAATCAGAACTAAAAGCGGTGACGGCGAATTCGAAAAAGACAGGGGGCAGCATCAAGGGGGAAGAAGCTGCAAAGTTGCTGACGATTTTGAACAGCATTTGAAGCTGAGATTTGATTCAAATTCTAAATGAGATTTCAACTAAATCCACCAGATAGCACGGGAAACAAATAACAAGACAAAGCACTGACAAACAACAATTTATCACTTGATTTACCGTCTGTCTCTTGAGGGCACATAAGACCGTATGGCGAACGCTTGGCTGCGTCTGGAGTGGCACTGTCTTCATCTGTCTGTGGGCAGGGGTGGTTGGGTCTGTGGAGTGTGCTCAGCAGCTGGAGGGTGGTGTTTTTCGCCGGTGGGCTCTGCAGTCATGAAAATACGGGCTGGTACACCCATGGGGATGCTACTTTAAGGCTGTTATGAGTTGCATCCTGTGGTCTGATTTACCTCTGTTCAGGAGCGGTTATGTCCCTTGATATCTTAATGGCGTGTCCTGCGCGTGCCTGTAACCATCGTCAACACAGCGTAGGCCTCCAAGGGTGGTACAGGACTGCTCTAAAGGCTGGTGAAGACAGTGCTTCTCTAGGTCCTCCCCAGCACCTTCCGGTGTTTCTTTTTTCTTCTGCGTCGAATTTGAGGAGATAAGCGATTGCCCGTTCTTCGTTTTCATTGTCCTGAACGTCGTTTATTTTGCCTGGGGAAGACCTAAGAGGTCGAAACGCGTCATGTTTGTCTAGTACTTTTCTTGTCTCTGTTATCTAAAGGATTTCCTTTAAATTCTTTTTAAGCAATCAAATCTCGGCTTAACATGCTGTTCAAAATCAAAGAATGATTTAGATGCAACGTTGTTCAAACATATCGCATCGAAATTCAATTCCATTATGAACAGAAAGAATGTTTTTAGGACAAAATTCTTTCTAATTGATGACTTAAGAACATATTCAGCATTGCCCAAGTATTTGTCAAATTCTGTAAATGTCACTCCGATGGGTACCAATCAAGACCTCTGTTGGCGTATCTAGGCTGTAACACTTCGACAAGGATGTTTGAACTGCAATAAGAAAAAAAAAGCAACTACTAAAGGTAATAGCTGTTTATGTCTTTGCTGTCTCCTTGTTGCACATGATGTTGCAATGGTTGTTTTTTTTTGCTGCTCCAATCTCACATTTACGATGTTCATATATGGTTTCTTTGGCTTCTTTGCGGTTTCCTAATTTACTTCATAAAGGCTGATGTTCGTTTCTTTGCTGCTTGCTTGATTAGTTCACAAATGTTGATATATTTTTGCTTACCTATGTGCAGGTTGCTTCTTTTTGTTCGCAAATATATTGATGTACTCGTTAGGTTGCTGCTTTACTGCTTCTTTAGTCAAAGCCTTTGGTATGTTTGGTTTTTTCGTTTTTATCTTTTTTTAATTTTTTTTTTTGTATGTGTTATAGTTTCCCAATTATTGGTAGATTTGTTTGTTCATTTGCTGCCTACTTCTTTAGTTCAGAATGTGTCGATGGATTTGTTTGTTTCCCCATTTGCAGCGTAATTGTTTACGCTCATGCTTTCACAAACATTTTGTTCATTTATTTCTGTACTACTTGCTTGTCTAGTTCATTGTTGTTTCTCTTCTGCCTCTTTGTTTTGTGCGCTAACGTTGACA
>JADBJO010014172.1:22500-32500 GCA_016801955.1 Conus betulinus | reverse complement strand
AGGAAGAGGAGGATGAGGGATGGGAGAGGGGAAGAGGGGGAAGAAGAGAGGAGGAGGAGGAGGAGGAGAGAGGAGGAGGAAGAGGGGGAGGAAGAGGAGGAGGAGGGAGGGAGAGAGGAGAGGAGGAGAAGGAAGAGAGGGAGGAGGAGGATGACGAGGAGGAGAGGGGGAGGGGAGGAAAGAAAAGGAGGGAGAGGAGGAAGAGGGGGAGGAGGATGAGGAGGGGAGGGAGGTAGGAAGAGGGGAGGAGGAGAGAAGGAGGACAATGAGGGAGAGAGGATGAAGAGGGGGAGGAGGAGGAGGGAGAGAGAGGATGAGGAGGGGAGGAGGAGGAAGAGAGGGAGGAGGAAGAGGAGGAAAAGAGGAGAGGAGGAAGGAGGAGAAGAGAGGAGGAGAAGAGGAGGAGGGGAGGAGGAAGGAAGAGGAGGAGAGGAAGGGAGGAGGAGAGGGGAGGAGGAGGGAGAGGAAGAGGAGGAGAGGAGAGGAAGAAGAAGAGGAGGGGGGAGGGAGGAGAGGAGAGGGAGGAAAAGGGGAGGAGGAAAGAAAGAGGAGGAGGAGAAGGATGGAGACGAGGAAGAGAGGAAGGAGGAGGAGGGAGGAGGAGGAGGAAGAGGGGAGGAGGAAGAGGAGGAGGAAGGGGAGGAGGAAGGAAGAGGAGGAGAGGGAGAAGAGGAGAGGAGGGGAGGAGGAAAGAGGAGAAAGAGAAGAGGGAGGGAGAGGTGGTGGGGGAAGGGGAAGTAGTAAACGGAGTCCCAAAGGGGGCACCCGGGGTCGAAAACACCGACAGTGACTAGCCACGCCCGGGGCAGGGACTTCTCCTGGAACCGCCTTACTGATGCTGTCAGTATCTGCCCCTGATCGTGACACCGATCCCAGCACCCTACAATGTTACTGACTGTCCGTAGGACGCCAGTACAGATTTCACCCAGACAATATAAAGATCGCTGGCGGGTACTGATGCTGGTGTTGCTCGTGCATGTGAAAATATACATATATATGTTTGTATGTATGTATGTATGCCTGTATGTAAGGTGTATTAGGTGTGTGTGTGTGTGTGTGTGTGTGTGTTGTCTGTCTGTCTGTCTGTCTGTCTGTCTGTTCGCGCGCGCACGTGCGTGGAATTAGTTACCCTGATGTTGATGACAAGTCACCAGCAGAGACTGTTCAGCTGTCAGACGTCGACAGCAGTCCTGCCACATGTAATGGTCAGCCAATGTTGTCAAAAGCCGTTTGTACTGATTTTTCTCTCCGTGCATCAGAAGAAACGCGAATATATCCATGTAAGAACAAAACAAAATAGAATCCTACCCGGCTCGTACTGACGGAAAAGAATTGATGACATTTTTAAATGGGATTATTTTACACTTAAAATAGAAGGGTTCATTGAAGGCAATGTGGAAAATGTTCGGATTTGGCATCGAACTGGCTCTTAAGTTTTTATGTCTACATTTACATGACGCCCCCCCCCCCCCCTTCCCCCATCTCTGTCTGTCTGTCGCCTGTCTGTCTGACTGTCTGTCTGTCTGTCTGTCTGTCTGTCTGTCTGACTCTCTCTCTCTCTCTCTCTCTTCTCTCTCTATCCCCCTCTCTCTCTCTCTGTGCATGCGGTGTGCGCACGCGCGCGTGTGCATGTTGTGCATGTGTGTGTGTGTGTGTGTGTGTGTGTGTGTGTGTGTGTGAGTATAGATTTTGATGCATGTTGATTCTGTTGTTATGTCATTTTTACCGTTCCTGTTTAAAACACCCTTCTGCGTTGCAATACCATAAATCTGAACTGAAATCCACACAAAAACAACGCAGTTGTCATAAAACAAGACAGTTTACCAGAACATTGTCACTTTTAAAGTTGTGTCAGTACGTGGGAACAACAAGCAGGCTGCATTTTCCTCTGATAGACCAAATGTACTTTGGACAAAAAATGGAATGTTTTTGAGAAACAGTGCTGTGTGGATTTTGTCACCTTTTATTGTTTAGTTTTCTATTGTCCTGGTTATGTGTTGTCGGTTTTTTTTTGTTTTGTTTTTGTTTTTTTTTTCTATTCCTTTGCTATATTTCTTTGTCTTCTATTTTCGTAAGCTTGTGGTGCTGCTGTTGCAGCAGCTATTGTTGTTGTTTCTGTTGTTGTTGGTTGTTGCTGTTGTTGTTCGTGTGTGTGTGTTGTGTGTTGGTGTGTGTGTGTGTGTGTGTGTGTGTTGTGTTGTGTGGTGTGTGTGTGTGTGTGTGTGTGTGTGTGTGTGTGTGTGTGTGTGGTGTGTGTGTGTGGTCGTGTTGTGTTGTCGTCGTCACCTCTGTCGTTCACCTCATTTTTGACTTCGTCTTGGACATCTTCGCTTTTTTTGGGTGTTTTATATTTCTTCTGATTTTCGCCTCCTTTTCTTCTTCGTCCCCTTCTCCTCCTTCTTTTCTCTTTTCTTTTTCTCTGAACCGTAGGCATATATCAGATACACCGCTCGTTATAAATGTCACAAAGAAAAAAAAAAAAAAAGGGGGGGGGGGGGGGACGGGGGAGAAGCGGGGGGGGAGGAGGGAGGGGTGGGGGGGGGGGGGGGATGAGGGGGGGGGCGGAGAAGATATAGAGAAGTACTGTTCAATTTAAACGGGAAGTGTTTTTTTAAGAGATCACTACGTGCCGGTTTTTGTTTTGTTTTTTTTGTTTTTCAAAAATTTCATTAAACTCTAATGGAAACTGAAGGGAAGGTGAAAGACATGGTGGTGGGCGTATGAGGGAGAACAAGGAAAGGTTAAAATGGCAGGGGGAAAAAAGGAGGAGGGGGGGGTGGGTGGGAGGGAGGAGGTGAGGTTCACGGTCGAAGGAGAGGAGGGTGGGGAGGAGGGAGGGGGAGAACTCCCTGAGGGACCGATAGATAGGAATCAAAAACATCCCTGGTCATGATGGGCTTCTTCACCAACATGTTTTTTCACTCTTCTGGTCACTTTATGGTGGGGAGGAAAAAAAAAAGAGAAGGCAAGAAAGAAAGACAGGAGGAAAAAAAAAAAAAACACCGTTTGTAAAGATAAAAAGACTTAGAATGTCGGAGAAAGAAGTGCAGAAACCCGAATAGAATTTTTTTTTTCCCACATGCGCAAAGCCAGGCAAAATGAAACAGAAAAGGAACAAGGACAGAAGTAGAAAGAAAGCCCACGACAGAAAGAAAGAAAGAAGACAAAAGAAGGGACAAGAGACAAGAAAGAAGAAAATACAGAAAGCAAAGAAGAAAGAAGACGGAAGAAGAAGAAGAAGTGGAGAGCGAGAAAAGACGATGGAGGACGAGAGAGGGGAGAGCCGAGGGAGAGAGAGAGATGATGAGAGACAGTGAGATGGAGAGAGAGCCGACTGGGGACGGAGAGAGGAAGAGACGAGCAGAGACGAGAGAGACGAGAGAATCTTTGAAAGAAATAAAGGATTCCAAAGTTACAGAAGAAAAGGAAGAAAGAAAAGCGTTGTACCAGCGGAAAAAAACGAAAGATAATAAAATGGGAAAGAACGGAAGGGAAAATGGAAGAAAAGAAAGAAAAAGAAGTAAAGAAGAAGGAAGGCACAAAATGTGACAAAAGTGTGCATCAGCAAGAACAGAAAGAAAGAATAAGATGAGAAAAAGAAAGTCTAAGATCGGAAAGAAGAAAGAAAGAACGAATCGAAGGAAAAAAGAACGGGGAAAGAACAAGGAAGCAAAGAGAGGATACAGGAAGGAAGGAAAGAAAGAACCAGAAAGAAAAGAAAGTGAACAAAGAGAGAGGGGGGGAAGAGGGAAAAGTAAGAGAACAATTAGGAAGTACGAGATTCGTATCGGGAAGAAAGAGCACAAAGAAGCAATAGACAGAAAGGAAGGAGAAGGGATCAAGGAACGAAACGGCCGAAAGAAAAAGCGAAAGAAAAGCGGACACCGGCCAGGAAACACCCGAAGGAAGGTTGGGAAAGATAGAAAGAAGATGAGGGCACCCGAAAGGATGGATATCTCAAAAGAGAAAGAAAGAACCGGAAGGGAAGCAAAGAAAAAGGAAAGAAGCGGAAGACAGACCCACCGCGCCCGGACGGATTCGAAGAAGAAGGAAATGAAAGAGAAGGAAAGAATTGACCAGGTCCGGGAAATAGCAAAGAAAGAATTTACCCTATAAAGAAAAAAAGAGAAGTTGGGGGCGTTAAAGTGGAAGGGAAAAGAACAGAAAAAAAAAAAATAAACCCTTTTTAAAAAACAAAAAACAAAAACATGATCGTTTTATTTTAAAAAACAACAAATAAAAACTTAAAAATAAAAAATAAGAGAGATAAAAAAACCATCAATCCAAATTTTTTTAAAAATATTCAAAATGAGAGGGGGTAAGGGAAAAAGAAGAGCGGTTGGGAAAATAGATGTAGGTAGGGGAAAAAATGATCTTTCAATTTTCAATTCAATCTTGTATGCGCCCTAAATCCTTCATTGTGAGAGGAGGGATGAGACTTTCCCATTCCCTGACGATAAGAAGAGAAAGAGGAAAAGGCGCAAAAAGGGGGGAAGAGCAAAGGAAATTAGGGAAGATAGAATAGAGACGTGGAGGGAGAAAGAGGGTAAAATAGAAGGGGAGAAATCGGAATAGGAGGAGAGGAAAAAGAAGCAGACTGAGAAATAGGAAAAGGGAAAAGGTGAAGAGGGGAGAAAAGACAGAAAAGCTAGAGAGGGAAATAGGAGAGAAGGGAAGGAGACGGGGAAAAGAAGAGGGGAGAGAAAAACAGAGGAAGAATGGGGACGAAGAGGACGGATAAAGATAGTATTTAATATTGAATGAAATATTTTAAAAGAACTTTACTCAAGAAAGAATCGAGAAAAAAAGGGGGGAAAAAAAAAAGACGGAAGGACGCAGAGCGATCGGAAGATTAAGAGCCAAAAGAAGAAAGGACGGAAAGAAAGAAGAAAAGAGGAGAAAAGAAGATCGGAAGAGAAACAAAGAAAGAAAGAGGGAAAGAAAAAGAAAAGATGAAAGAAGCAGAAACAAGAAAACGAATAGAAAGAAGAAAAGATAAGAACAGAAAAGAAGAGAAAAGAAGCAAAAGAAGAAGAAAGACGAGAAAGAAAGAAAGAAAGGGAAATGATCGGAAGAAAGGAAAGAAGAAGAAAAGCTAAGGGAAACGAAGAAAGAGAACGGAAGAAGAAAGAAAGAACGCAAGGACAAAAGAAAAAAAAAAAAGAAAGAAACAAGGGGAAGGGGCGGTTAAAAAATAGAAAAATAGAAACTTTAAGGTGGGGAAAAAAAAAAAAAAAAAAAAAGGAAAAACAAACAAACAAAACGAATAGAACGTTCAGGGTCAAAAAGGAGGGGCGACAGGGAGATCGCAAACCCCCGCCAACGTCGAACCGTCCTTGCAACTTCAATCGAACCTGAATTCTGTTTCCATTCCATGCTGTTCGTTTCTTGAAATCCGCGTCAATATTCGGTCGTAAGATCGTTTTAACGGTCCATACTTTCGCCTCTGTACTAAGTTTCGTTTAGATGGGTTCAGTGGCTTTAATCTGTTGAGTAGCTCTTAAGTAATATGTCCCATAGATAAACACATTCAACAAAAAAATAAAAAGAGATTTTTGACGAAAGTGATATACTGTCTGCAGAAGATGAAACTGTAGCCAAAGAGGAAGTGAACTCATGGCCTGGGAAGTGATGAAAAAAACAGCCCTTAGCGGAGGTGAAAATACAGCCTTAAGAAGGTGAAAACTAGCTCTCGCGGGGTGAAAAGCGGGGTCTTAGTAGTGTGAAAACGTGGTCTTAGCGTTGGTGAAAACCTAGACTTAGAGGGGATAAAACATAGCCTTAGTAGAATTGAAAAACGTAGCTTTTACATGCCCTCAGCGAGGTGAAGTACAACCTGAAAGTGAAAAAAAAAAAAAAAAAAGCTTTAGCGGGGGTGAAAACGTTGCCTTAGTGACGATGCAAACATGATTTAAGCGTTGGTGAAAACAGGCGGAGACAAAGCCTTGCCTGAGGTGAAAACATAACCCTAACGGAAGCGAAAATCTGGCCTTAGCGGAGGCAAAAGCATAGCCCTAGTGGAAGTGAAAACCTAGCCTTAACGGAGATGAAAATTTGGCTGAAACAGAATTGAAAGCATGGTGTTAACGGAGATGGAAATAATTATTGTCCCAGCGAAAGAGAAAAAAAAAAAAAAAAAAAAAAAACTCACACCGAAACACTCTTAGCTTAGGTGGAAAAAATATAGCCCACCACAGATATACTTAGGCTCTAAGCCGACTAGAAACCGAGCACCAGTTTCTGAATGTACATTTGGTACAACTGTTTCCTTTCACGAAACTTGCTAACATTGAAACAGAGGGGGAATATGGCCTCAATAAAATCAAGTGATGTATGACAGAAGCCAGTAATGCCGAAGAATTGTCTGGAAGAGAGGTAGTTCTGTTCACGCGGCCACACTCGAGATAGCGTCCCACAGGGATTTGCGAGCATGCACATCATTTCGCGCACGACAAAATCGCTCTTGTGTGTTTCCAGTCATAGAATGCTTTCCGTCTTTCCGACGCCCCACCCCCCCACCCCCCCACCCATCCCCCGCCCTCCCATGCATGCATGTCGGCATTTCCCCGCCACGTTTTCTCTCTTAATTCTCTTTTCTCCCAATACTAAACATTTGAAATACAGTCTAATACGTACGGTCTTGTTGCTGTTCATCATCATCATCATCATCATCATCATCATCATCATCATCATCATCATCATCGTCGTCGTCGTCGTCGTCGTGGTCGTCGTCGTGTCGTCGTCGTCGTCATCATCATCATCGTCATCATCATAATCATTATTATCATCGTCATCATCGTCATCATCATCATCATCGTCGTCGTCGTCGTCGTCGTCGTCGTCGTCGTCGTCGTCGTCGTCAACATCATCATCATCATTATGCTTATCATCATCATTGTCACCATCATCATCATCGTCATCATAAACAACATCATCATCATCATCGTCGGCGTCGTCGTCATCGTCGTCATCGTCGTCGTCGTCATCATCGTTGTCATCGTCGTCATCATCATTGTCGTCGTCTCGTCGTCGTCATTATCATCATCGTCGTCGTGACCATCATCGTCTTCGTCTTCGTCGTCGTTGTCGTCATCGTAATCATCAAAATCAGGGAAAATTTTTGTTGTCAGTATTATCATCATAATAGGTATTGTTAAAGCTGTAGTAGCAGAAATGTTCAACGAAAGCACAGGTTTCACACATGAAAACGTGTCGATGTCGGGCCTGGGCTTTGAGTGCATTTTAGTCTACAGTAATTTACAGTGATCTTTGACGGACATAAAATGTCTCTCCCCAGCCTCTCTCTCTCTCTCTCTCTTCAGACTCCTGTCTCTCTGTCTCTCTCACCTTCCCTGTCTCATTAGACGACCACTCTCTCAACTCCAGCACTCTCTCTCTATATCATATATATACGATAAAGATGGAGTGTGTGGCTGTCGGTCTACCTTTCTTTTCTCTCCCCTCTCTGTCTCTCTCTGTCTCTCTTCTCTCCTCTCTTGAGATCGTCTCAGAGCTTCAACCTTCTCAATCTCTACTCTCTCCATCTATAGTCTGAGAAGGAACTCTGTCTCTCACGTCACGGATTCTCTCTCACTTTCTTCTCTGTCTCTCTGCGCCTCTCTCTTTCTCTCTCTGTCCACTGCGTCTGTCCGATCACTATCTGTTAAACCTTCACACACTCTCTGCAAAACGAAAACAATTAGACGTACTCCTCTGTCCTCTCTGTCAGCTCCCTGAGGGAGAGAGTGAGAGGACACACACACACACACACACACCACACACACACAAACACACCCACACACCACAGAGGAGTGCACAGAGAGAGAGAGAGATGAGAGAGAGCTGAGAGAGAAGAGAGAGAGAGAGAGAGAGAGAGAGAGACGTAAAACAAGCATCCGGATTCTGAGAATGGAAACAAAATAAGGGATCAAGTGAGACGGATTCTGAAGGCAAACAGGGAAACAAAACCATATTGAACTGCCGGGGACGCACCTTTTGCCATTCAACTGAAAAGCCAGCGTCGTCTGATTCCACCAGAAAACGTACTGAAAACAAAACAAAGCGAAACAAAACGAAACAAAGGAAAAGAAAAATGACAATTATTGATCAGCTCGGGGTGTTTAGTATTGTGTAATTTCACGACATGAATGCTGGATAATGTGGGTATCGACAACGTGTGCAACAGACCCCGCTCGGTTGTATTCATTGTTCGTTTTTCCACAGTTAGAACGAACACACACACACACACACACAACACACACACACACACACACACACACCCACACACACACACCACACACACACACAGCACGCACGCACGCACGCACGCACGCACGCACGCACGCACGCATTTGCGTACGCTTGCACGTACGCACGCACGCATGCACGCACGCTTGCACGTACGCACACAAGCTGTACGCATGCACGCAGGCATGCGCGCTCGGACGAACGTACGCACGCACAACACACACACACACACACACACACACACACACACACACACAACACACCCACACACACACACACCACACACACACACATAAACATCCCGTTGGAGATATTTAACCGAAAACAAAAACAATCCGAATCCAATCTAGCCTATGAATATTGACGCTATAAACAATCAGAATGTTAATCTGTTATAGACAACGACCCACAAAAAAAAAACCCAGCAACCCCCCCCCCCCCCCCTCCCCCCCCCCCCCCCCCCCCCCCCCCCCCCCCATCCCCTCCCCAAGAAAAAAGAAAAACAAACAAACAATGAGAATCCATCTCCTTTTTGAAATAACGGGAATCCTGTGAACTGACCAACTGATTTTCTTTTTTTTTTTTCTTTTTTTCTTTTTTTTTTTTTTTTCTTATGAGTGGTTGGTTCAGTTGCCTGGTAGTCAAGCCAACATGCACTCAGACCAGGATGACAGCACTCTCGTGTTCCGCAATCAGTTACCTGCCGTGCGCGCTGAAATTAAACCGTCCACCAGCCAAACAAACAAGCCCCCACCCCCCCTTTCCCCTCCCCCCTCATCCCCCCCCCCCCCCCCACACACACCCCCCCCCTCACAAACACACACGCCACAAACGCCCAACCACGAGATGATGATGATGATGTAGAGAGCCTTATTTTTTCTCCCCGGTCCTCTATTCCCACTGAAAAAAAAAAAAAAAAAAAAAAAACTTCACGTGCACATACGCGTGATGTAGCCGAGCGAGGGAGAAGACGGAGGTGCGGGGTGGGTGGATGTTGGGGAGAGAGAGAGAGAGAGAGAGAGAGAGAGAGAGAGAGAGAGAGAGAGAGAGAGAGAGAGAGAGAGAGAGAGAGAGACAGACAGACAGAGAGAGAGACAGAGACAGAGAGAGAGAGAGAGAAAGGTGGCGGAGGGGGGGCGGAATGTGGTGGTGAGTGAGAAGAGGAGGTCTTTGAAGGAGGGTTCTTTGTGAATGTGAATAACTCACTGGTCTTGTGGTAGAGAGTTATGGGCAGAGTATTTGTGTTTAACTCACTTGCCCTATAGACTAACGTCGGGCATGTAGAGAGAGAGAGAGAGCACGTATCCGTGGCAAGTACGCTCAGAGCCGAGGCCGTGGCTGGTGGGTGTGTAGACAGGTAATGGCAAGGGTAATGTTTGCTTATAGCCCAGCCGACCGCAAAGGGCCACATGAGGGCTGTCAACGCGTTGAAGTTAAGCCACAAGTCATTTAAAAAAAAGATAATAACGTTTGAAAAAAATATCATTCACACAACTCTTTAATACTCACCTTCCAAAAACACACTGGAAATTGTGTTAAAGAGCTTTCCTCCGTAACATCTTAGTATCAGCTGAAAAATGGTAATCTCCCTCAGAAATTCAAAGATCGCATCAGGTAGGACGTCTCTGAACCAGGTTTCCATGGAGTCTGCTAGTCAGAGTTCGGGGGTTATAATAAAGGTCAAGTAGTAACAGTGTTGTCTGGAAAGATGACAATCACCCTGGTTCTGAGAGAAGTTACTGAATGTGGAAAA
>JADBJO010014172.1:12500-15000 GCA_016801955.1 Conus betulinus | reverse complement strand
GGCAACAAAGATATTTGTGCTGTTTCAATAACTTTGTTTCCATCCTTGTTTGCATGAAAAGCACCCCATGAAATAGGTTGTTCACTGCTATCAGTATTTTGACAAATAGCATTGTGAACAGCTGTCAGCCAGTCACGTTGTGTAATGCTGTCATTGCTGTCTGCTTTGCATGGTCCCATCGCATTTGGCAAAGACACCTCTTTTTTTTTCGTTCCACTGGGAGGACGAGTGTGTAGCCAACTGGAAGAGGCTGAACCGATCTCTTTCCTCGTACGGCTGGGTCGATCATGAGAGGCTCTGTTGGCGTTAGAGTCATCAGTCTGTACCATGGATATAGATGTTCCATGAAAAGATTCCATAGCTGTTGTTGAGCTGGGATTGTGGTCAATGTTATCGACCATGCCAATGGTGAACGTGCCCTTTTTTCATAGCTGGTGGTACAGTGACGCCTTCTTTCTCAAACTTGGAGCAGACAGTGTTGGCAATGTCTGTGGGAAATACTCATGACCCTGTCGTAAGAGATGGACAAACAAGGCCGTACAGACAGTCAACCAGGCTCTGCTTTCTGGTTTCGGCGGTGTACTTTCAGCCCCAGGTAAATGGGGACAGGAGTTTCCTTGCTCTTCGTATGACTGCGATGTGTTGATTCTTTCTGCCAGCCAAACTTTCTGCTATTAAATATCATCAATTGTGATATTGTTAGTGCAGCTTGGGAGCATTCCTGATCTACTTCTGATAAAGCAGCTTCCTGGGATGTTCGTTTCCAAGCAAACTGCTTCCTGGACCATCTAAAATCATACAGACCAAAGCCTTCAAAATTGAGGAATCGATTTTCTCTGTGCATCATCCTCAAAGGAACCTGTGAATGACTGCTGGTTGGCAAACATCTCCCGGCGGACAATTTTAGCAGCCTTTGCCAGCAACAAAGCTTCAGAGTCGTAGTCAACAGCCCTCTTTAACAGCTCTTTCGATGTCTTGTTTGAAGACAAGCTTGATGTCCTTTCCTCGGCCTGTGCCACACTCATGAAGGCGAGGACAAGCAGCCATCAGCTTCTCCCTGAATCGAGTTGGGTGTGCTTTTCCTCGTCCTCCAAGAGCAGCCACACGTGACTCGTATATCTTGCGCAGACTGGACGTGTGAAATACAGGAGCTGTTGCCGAGTCACTTTCAAAACTCTCTATGTAGGACACGAGCTCAGCAAAGGCAATCCCATGACAGAAATCATCATTCTCCTCTACCTCTTCATACTGGCTGGCTTCTGCCTTTTTTGCTCGCTTGTAAAGCATTTGTAGACATTTATTGTGGTACAGGGAGTCAGTTGCGATCATGTCACCAGCAGCCAGCTTTTTCAACAAGTTTTGGTCTTTCAGAATGGTGGCACTATGCCTGACTTTGTAATCCAGTCCAAGTGTCGATGCCTTGTGTAGACCTTCACTGCCTGCTGTGCCATCACAGAAAAAACAGGTGTTTTCTTCATGGTGCTCTGCAGACGTCCTCCTGGTCTTAGCAGAGGGCTGGTCGGTTGCTTCTCAGGGCCTTCCAGTTTTCGCTTTCTTCTTTCAAGTGCCCTGTTGCTGACTTTGTCTCTGCAGGACTTGTGCCATGATGCACACTTCTTCTCTCAAGTGTGTCTGCAATACCCCCCTCCTTCGTCAAGCTCAGACAATGGGAATGGAACAACCTCAATACCAAGGTCACGGAACTGGGCTAAGTTTTCACCAATATAAAGTATATCCTAATCCTCCACCCTTGCCTCGGGCAGGGCAAACCAGTTTTTCTTGAGTTTTATTCTGACAGATGAGACAGACAGTCCAGTCTACAGATGTTTGTGAAGTGGATGGGCCATGCTGATCTAATTCTGGCGCGTAGGTCTCGGAATTCCTTTGCCATGGTGTCTTCCTACAAGAGCAAAACAGACACCCCACATAAGCAATCGAGTTTGTTCTGTTAGGTTAAGAAGGGGGTGAATGGGGTGGAGGGAACAGGTATAAAGCTGGGAAATACTGCAAAATTTATGTATGATATTAAAAGGTATGGAAAGAGAGAGTACGAGGGGTGGGATGTGGATGTGGATGTGGAGGATATACATGATGCTACACTCAGAGAGGAGAGATCAAGAATAATAATTTGAAAGAAAAATTGCGGTTATGCAGGATTTTTTTTTTTTTTTTCAAATCGTGCATCAGAAAATATGCTAAACAAAACCACATCGCCACACCGAGAAAAAGTGTTCTTACAGATGGCTACAGCAGCTTGACGCACTTCGGCTGCCATAGATCTGCCTGCTGCCATCAGTAGCATCGTGTTTTGTGGTTTCACTTAAGTCCATCCAGTATAATAAATGTTCAAAGACTGCATCGTGTGAGCATGCCGATTAATTTGCTCTTACTATTGTGATATAATGAACATCCCAGATCATATTTCAGACTGTGAAGTCTTCGCTGAATAGCGCTAGCGATAACATTCCATTCCTCTGCAGATCTGGAATTTCAGCCTAGC
>JADBJO010014172.1:0-5000 GCA_016801955.1 Conus betulinus | reverse complement strand
GCTTTACGACGTTCGTCTGATGATAGTCTCCTTGTATTCGACGATACCGGTGATTCCAACCGAATCAAACCGAAACTATAGACGTGGAGAGGGAAAACAAAGTTTGAGGTCTCTGTTACAGAAGAGCATGAAGAGCCACAGACACTGAGGCATTTGTTTTCAGCGCTGATTAATGAGGATGAGGATAATACAGATAACGCTTCGAACATTCATTCTAGTCCCGAGGCTGCACGACAGGGCTGTCCTCTACGCTTCCTATCATAACGTATCCTGGTGTAAACCAGGCCCGAAAGATACAGGCACCTGCAGTGTTGGTCTGAAAAGGTGAGCAACAGTCTCAGAGACGCAGTTATTAAGTGGACGAAACTCGACTGTGTGGTCCCAGTTTTTTTCAAACGAGTCCATAGCAAAGTCAACTTTGAGACAGAGCCAGCCACGAGGGAAAAAAACCCACAAAGAAATGGCTCTAATGGGAAACGAACCCACGACCTACTAGTCCGCGACGGTAACCACTTCTCCACGGCGGCTTGCTTTAAGTATTCGTTATTCACGAGTGCGTGCCGATCGATCAGTAGGTCGCCAAGGAGGCAACGCATGCTACAGATCAACACAATCAACCACCCTTTGAGGTTTCTGTTGACGGCTGGAGTCCCGAGCCTCGATCCAAAGGTCAAAGTCCTGTTCACTGTTGTTGGGAGGGAATTAAAGTTTTATTTGTCTAGCTAAATCTCATGCTGGCCCACGCTTTCTTTACCATCCCACGAAGTCTCGCGTTTCGCGAGAAAGCTTGGGATTTGCGAGAAAGATGGTCGTTAACAGCACGACAGAGTGATCGTTCCGCTGCCACGTGTCATAAAGCGCGTAGCAAGGCTTCGTTTAATGTCTTGGTCCATCGGGGAGAGACAGAGAGAGAGAGACAGAGAGAGACAGAGAGAGAGAGAGAGAGCGAGAGAGAGAGAGAGAGAGAGAGAGAGAGAGAGAGAGAGAGAGAGAGAGAGAGAGAGAGAGAGAGAGAATGAGAAAGAGAGAGAGACAGACAGACAGAGACAAAGACAGAGACGTGGACAGAGAGAGAGAGAGAGAGAGAGAGAAACATACATAATACATGACACTTGCATAACAGTATACGACATTACACATGGCGCATGACATCATACCTGGCAACTAAGACATCAGACATACTAACGCACGGCATTGCACATAGCACCACCTGACACAACGCCTAAAACCACAGACAGCAACACAGAGAATGACAGACAGCAACGTACAATATCACATCTACAACACGGAGCACAACACATAATGATATCCATAAGACCATCACCTGAAACAACGCAGGGGACATCACACATAACAACACATGACATTATAGTTGACAACACAAGACATCGCACAAGACAACACAAGACAAACATGACAACAGAAGACATCATACATAACAACACTAGACATCACACATGATAACACAAGACACCATGCTAACAACACATCATACATAAGAATACAAGACATTACATATAACAACAGAAGACATTACGCAAAACAACAAAAGACATTACGCATGCCAACACCAGGCATCAGACATAACAACACAAGACATCACACATAACAACGCATCACATATAACAACACAAGACGTCACACATAATAACAACACACCACACATGACAACACAAGACATCACGCATGACCACACAAGACATCACACACAACAACAACACAACACATCACACATGACAACACAAAATGTCACACATAACACACACATAACAACACATCACACATAGCAAGACAACACATCACACATAACAATACATCACACATAAAAGCACATCACACATAGCAACACATCGCACATAACAGCACATCACATATAATACATTTCACATAACAAACATATTACACATAACAACACACGACACAACGCATAACAACACATCACACATAGCAACAAACACACATCGCACATAACACAAGACGTCACACAGAACACTACAAGACATCACACACAACACCACGAGTCATCACACATAGCGATTACATACCATCAGCCTCAGCAACTCAAGGCAGGACAGCCTTTATAACGACACACAATGTCACACCACAGTCTTCTAAGGTGATTTTGGGTGTCATTAAGTTATCCTGTGAAAAACGTTTGACGAATTCGTTACCCTTATTTACAAAGCCATCGATGTCATCATCGTCATCATCGTCAAGGTTCAATATGTTTTTGCCTTCAGTGTTATCTATGCTCTTATGATGTCAGATTGTATCACAATGAATTCCAAGAATATGCAGAAACCGAAGTGTGGAAGTGCTCTCCAATAGCATCCTGTACAAGCTCTGCACGCATCGATTTGGACATTATTCCTGATTCATGTCGAATGTTTTTCGCCCAATTTTACTTCTTTTTATTTCATAGCGACCCATAGGACTTCCATCCAGATTCTGTCGTACGCTTTCCTGAAGTCTACGAACACGCAGTAGAACTCCCACTAGCATTGCAGATGGTTTCTGCAAGGTTGCGCTGGTTAAAGATCTGTCTGATGCCAAATCCAGCCTGTTCGTCAATTGTAATGTCATCGGTTTTCGCCTGTAATGCATTCAGAATGAAAAGCTGAAAAAGAAATTATAGTAAATCCGCCAGACAACCAACGAGGACAAACAAGTCACACGACAAAACAAGGTATGGACTTCAACTCCCATACTGCGCAGAAACTCGAGAGGATAACTGATTGCTCGTTCTTCGTTTTCATTGTCCTGAATGTTGTTTTATCTTGCCTGAAGAAGACCTAAGATGCCGAAGCGCGTCGTGTTTTGTCTTGTAATTTGTTTGTTCTTTTTTGTCTGGAGGATTTATAATGATTTCGTTTTTAGATTCCGTTCAGTTTTCCCCTGCAGTCACCTCACTTAGAAAGTAGCTATTCAGAATGATTTTGAGCATTACTTCGCTGACATGGCGCATGACACTGCCGATGCGATAGTTCTGGTAGCGTTGGAGATTTCCCTGCTTGGCAAGAGCGTTGATTAGCGACTGAGTCCATAGTGGAGCGCGACATCGCTTCCTACTGTGCCAAATTTGGTTGCGGACCGCGGTCAGACTATCAGTTACTAAGGTAAGGTAAGGTAATTTTGCTCATAGCCCAGCCGACCCTCACAGGCCACAATTATCAGGGTTGCCACCACGTTACAGTCAACTCGCAAGTCATTCACTCACGTGACCCTTGAAAATACTCCTTTTAAAACAACACCGGAAAATTTTTGTTGAAAAATCTTTCTTCTGTAAAATCTCAGATCGGATGCAAAAAAAAAAAAAAAAAAAAATATATATATATATATATATATATTGATCTCTTTCATTAATTTCTATCAGTAACTGCCTCTCCATTGTGTGTGAGACCGCGTGCTGCTGTGTATAACGTCTTCTTCTTCAGGCAAGATAAACAACAAACGACATCATAAATTACAACGCATCATATCCTATAATGCCAGTGTCTATCAGTTACCGTCTCTGCGCTATTTTTAAGCGTTCTGCAGGGATATCGGTGATGCTTGCAACCTTTCCACATTACAATGTTTCCACTGCAGCTAAGACTTTTTTTTAAAGGAGTATTGGAAAGCCATCCTCAGTTAATGCCCCCTGCACTATGAACACACTCGAATCACATTGTTGGAGAGTTGACAACAATATCTGGTCCGCCTTTCTATCGTGTCTTCTTCTTGTGTGGAACAGTTACAACAAACGACATTATACATAACAACACACGATATTATCTGTTACAAGAAACATTTTACATTACTCCACATGACATTATATATATATATGACATTATACATTACCACACATGATGCTATATATCACCACAAACGACATTTTACATTACAACATATCATATTATATATTACAACAAACGATATTTTACATGACAACACACGACATTTTACATTACAACACATTATATATTACAACAGACGACATTACACATTACATTACAGCAGACGACATTTAACATTACGACACATTGTATTATGTAATATTTACAAAAGACGACGTTTTACATTACAATACATGATCTTATATATTACAGGTTACCACATCATACTGTACAACACATGACATTACATATTACAACAAACGAGATTATGCGTTAGAACACATGGTACGATGCATTACGACAAACGACATCATACATTACAACTCATGATATTATATATTAGAAGAAAAGACATTTTGCATTACAACACACACAATATGTATGACAACAAACGACATTTTACATTACAACAGTGTAATAACACACGGCATCACACACACCAAGAAGCAGCTATCACTCATAACAATACAAGACCTCGCATATAAACCCTTGACTGGACACAAGAAGATTCGACAAGTTTGACGGTGTATAAAAACACATAACAACACATAACTCTCTCTGTGTGTGTGTGTGTGTGTGTGTGTGTGTGTGTGTGTGTGTGTGTGTGTGTGTGTGTGCGTGTGTGTGCGTGCGTGCGTGCGTGCATGTGTGTGTGTGCGTGCGTGCGTGCGTGTGTGTGTGTGTGTGTGTATGTGTGTGTGTGTGTCTCCCTCTCTCTCTGTCTGTCTGTCTGTCTGTCTGTCTCTCTCTTTCTCTCTCTCTCTCTCTCTCTCTCTCTCTCTCTCTCTCTCTCTCTCTCTCTCTCTCTCTCTCTCAGATTTTGCCTGGAAAAACCCCATTCGTCTTTGAGACTTCGTGTTGACTTAACTCATTTGTCTTTAACATTCGTGTTGGAAGAGCTTAAGAAACCACGCAAAAGACAAGGTGACTTGTTTTCCTTATCCCTATAAGGCCGTCCCAAGCCGTTTGCACGTGTTGTGAGAAACACATATTTTTTGCAATTACAAGGAAGATCGACAGGGAAATGACGGCAAATGGGTGGGGGAGTGTGGAAGTGGGGGGGGGGGGGGGGGGGGGGGGGGGGGGGGGGCTGGATGCTGCAAGGGCCCAACACGGCGCGATGAA
>JADBJO010014171.1:47500-48840 GCA_016801955.1 Conus betulinus | reverse complement strand
TTTCTGAAACAAAAGCCCGACACTGATAACCACTGACTATATATCTTATAGTATATATAATCTATATATATATATATATATATATAATTATAAACAAACTTGCTCTTATGCTTCGAGTGAGAATATGTCGGGGTAAGCCTTCAGATCTATATCTTCTATCTATCTATCTATCTATCCTTATCTATATTGTGGGTGGGGTGGTTTGTGTGTGTGTGTGTTGTGTGTGTGATAGAGACTAGAGAGAGAGAGAGAGAGAGAAGAGAGATACGCCGCGGAGCACGGTGCCAGAGCTCTAGTCTGTACATATGTTTAGTATGTGCATGAACGTGTTAATGTTGTGTTGTGTGTGTGTGTGTGTGGTGTGTGTGTGTGTGTGGTTTGTGTGTGTGGTGTTAGGCGTACTCTGTGTCCTGTGGTGTGCTTGTGTGTGGGTGGTGTGTGTGTGTGTGGTGTTTGTGTTGGTAAAATTTCACCCTGGCCGGCATGCTTGATGTCCATGTTATCTTAAGGGATTCACTTATGTTCAGAAGTCCTTCGGGGCTTGTTTTTAAAAAGTGCCAGACTGTGCGCCTTAAACGAGACTGAACCAGCCTCTGCAGCAGGAGACGTCCAGAAAAACTGCTAATTTTTTGCGGCGAGCCCATTCCTTTTGCCTTTGCCCACTCGTATTGTAATGCGGCTTGTTGTGACCTTGGGAATTTGTGTGACTCTCTCTCTCCTCTCTTTCAGAAAAGTGTATCCATCAGTAATTGTAATTTTGTTTCAGAAGTGCTTCCTTTAGGAGTGACTGTACATTTTCCTTTCAGAAAAGTGTATCCATCAGTAATGTAATTTTGTTTCAGAAGTGCTTCCTTTAGGAGTGACTGTACATTTTCCTTTCAGAAAAGTGTATCCATCAGTAATTGTAATTTTGTTTCAGAAGTGCTTCCTTTAGGAGTGACTGTACATTTTCCTTTCAGAAAGTGTATCCATCAGTAATTGTAATTTTGTTTCAGAAGTGCTTCCTTTAGGAGTGACTGTGCATTTTCATTTTCTTTCAGAAAAGTGTATCCATCAGTAATTGTAATTTTGTTTCAGAAGTGCTTCCTTTAGGAGTGACTGTGCATTTTCCCATCAGTAATTCAGAAAAGTGTATCCATCAGTACCATCTGAACGAGGAACTTAGCGACATATACTTTGAAGTTTTTCTTTTCTTCTCATACGTTTTTGATTTCCTAAAGTCGGTACGGTGTATAATCCAGACCTATTTTCCCTCCCGTTTATGTGATCTTACTGTGTTCCTTGATCATACAAAACCTCAGCTAACCTGCGAAATCGTCGTCTCCTACTATCATCTTATC
>JADBJO010014171.1:25000-27500 GCA_016801955.1 Conus betulinus | reverse complement strand
CAGGGGAATAAAAACTTTGTTTAAATCTGACACTTCTGCATTTAACCGATCGATATCTTCGTCCTGACTGAAGAAGGTCATACTGATTTGCAAGGACGTGGGTCTGGTCACACGTAATCTTCTTCGCTTTACAACTAACACGGCACCTATATAGCTCACTCAGACATTTTTGTCTCTCACCAACGATTTTTCTCCTCCCACGTTCACCACTTTCTCAAGCACATTTTCTGCTCTTCACAGTCAACCCACCATACCAACACATAAATGAGAAAGTTAGAACAGATTCCAAGAAGCATGAATAAAATGTCCGAAGAATGTCAGTATTCACATGAAATGATCGCAGCTTGCGAAGACAATATAATCTGGTTTGACATTTTTTTTGTGGACATACTCAACATGGGATTTAAATTCAGCTTATTATCTATAAAAGTTCCTAAATATTTGTATGATTCAACACGTTCTACTTCAGCACCTTTGATAAAAAGTGGTGGTACAGCTTTTGGATTCTTTCTAAAAAATCAATCAACATTTCTTTCGTTTTTGTTACATTCAGATCAAGATAGTTATGATCGCACCAGTCAACAAATCTTTGAACCTCCTTGAAGTAAACAGAATCAGAGTTGGAAAGATCTACAAGTGCTGAGTCATCTGAATATTTAATGTACAAAGTTGAATCACTTCCTGAACAATCATTTGTGTACAGAGTAAAAAGCACTGGTGATAAAACAGTACCCTGGGGTGCGCCAGTTGAAATGACTCTGGAAGACGAAACAAACACTTTGATATCGAACAGACTGTGTCCTCTGTGTAAGAAAATCAATTATCCAAAGAATGAGCTTTGTACCCACATTTATGTTAATGAGTTTCTTTGCCATCAGATGTGGTTGTATGGTGTTGAATGCTGATGAGAAATCAATAAAGAGAATGCGTACAAAGGAGGCAGGTTTTTTCGAGGTGTGAAAAAGCATGATGGAGAAGTGTGTGTGAGTGTGGCATCATCTGTTGTTCTGATCTGTTCTGTTGGTATGCGAACTGAAACGGGTCTTGGTACTGTGTAGTATCTTTTAAAAATAATAACTGAGGACAATTCTTTCAAGACATTTCATTGCAACAGATGTGAGGGCAACTGGTCGGTAATCATTTTTAAACAGCTTGGGTTGCGTTTTTTTTGGGAACAGGACATACAGTGGCATTTTTCCATAAAACAGGAATTATACATTCTCTCTAAGTGACCAGGTAAACAAACGACTGTAAACATAGGAGAGCTGAGAAGCACACACCTTCAACAATTTTCCACAGATATTATCAGGGCCCATTGCCTTTCTCACATTAAACGTTTGAAAAACAACTGAACATCATTTTCCTCAATCACAACAGAATCACTTCCATCAACATCGTTTTTAACATTGCTTTGGAGTTCTTCCTTCACTTCCTTTAATTCTTTACTAAAATCTTTATCATCAAATCTACAGTAAAAATCGTTCAGCTTTTCTGCAAATTGCTTCTGTTCTTTTGCTGTTTTTTTGTTACTAATATTTTGGTTTGCACATTTACCTGAACCTGATAAAACCTTTATTCCTTTATAATTGACATCCAAACTAGAGATTTAGAGTGGGAATGAGAACATGACTGAATTGACATCCAAACTAGAGAGGTAGAGTGGGAATGAGAACATGACTGAATTGACCTCCAAACTAGAGAGGTAGAGTGGGATGAGAACATGACTGAATTGACCTCCAAACTAGAGAGGTACAGTGGGAATGAGAACATGACTGGATTTACACAGCTACATGAACGCAATATCTTATTTTTTATATTATATATTTATTCACAATGTGAAGAGACTGACTGCGAATCTTGTATAAAGCAATATGTTTCCAAGGAAAAGTAAAACTTTTGATTGATACACAAACATCAGCATTTTGTGGTTTTTATATTTTTTTTTCAAAAATACATGGGAAGTAACACTTTCTTGCACTTATGATTTTGTGTGGCTGAGGTCTCTCCCCCATCTCCCTTTTTTCTATTTTCTCCCTTATTACATCTTTCAACTTTCTGTGAAAGGTGAAAAAAAAAAAAAAGAAAAAAGAAAAACGCCTTAAGAATCGATTTTTTTTAAAAAAGCAAACTTGGAATTTGATCTCGAACAGAAAAAGAGAGGAAAAAAAAAACCATAACAGCAGTTTCAAAGATCAGGATTTGCAGAATTTGTAATACACCCAGTTCATATTTTACCCTTCCCTTGAGACTGCGTTGCTGAGAAAAACTAAGCTGTAGCTTTTTTTTTTTGTTTGCATCAACATTGGAGTATAGCAACTTTCAGAAACGCAAGTTTACTCATTTTTTATGTTGAATAATTCAAACCCCATTCACAGGTGTATGGATTAATGGTGGTTATTCCTCGTCTGCTGACTGTTCAGACGTGTACATGTGGAGGACAAAACCGCACGCCCCCTAGTTGATGTCAAAACACGGTGCCAGTCGGATGCCTGAAACTGGT
>JADBJO010014171.1:0-20000 GCA_016801955.1 Conus betulinus | reverse complement strand
ACTTTTCATCTTTTATTGGCAGCCTGAGCAAATTTCTACTTCTATTAGTCACTTCACTTTTCAACTTTTTTTGGCAGCCTGAGCAAATTTTTAATTCTATTAGTCACTTCACTATTCGTCTTTTATTGGCAGCCTGAGCAAAACAAATTTCTACTTCTATTAGTCAGGTTTCAAAATGGAGCAACTGATGGCAGAGAACAGAGCAAAGCCCTTCTGTCGGCCGTTCTTCACAGCATACCACATGGGCATCAGAAAAGTCTCTCTTTGTTCTTTGTTTGTACTGTCCTAAATTAAACGTTAAACGTGATTTTTTTTTTTTTGCTGAAGAAGACCCAAGAGGTCGAAATACATCGTGTCTTGTCCTGTGCTTTGTTTCTCAATGTCCTTGGCGGCAACTAACCCCGGCTCTTTCCAATTTTTTTTTCTATTAGTTCACTTTTCATCTTCTATTGGCAGCATTAATAAATTCCTGTTTTGATCTAGACGTTTGCCTTTTCATCTTCTATTTCCCTTTCTTATCACCATCATCGTTATCATCAGTGGCAGCTGCAGTACCTGCAAAATCATCATCATCATTATTATTTTTATCATTGCTGTTGTTATTCTTGTTGTTCTTGTCATTATTATTGGTATCATCATTATCATCATTATCATTATGATCAGAATAATATATCATTATTACTATTATTAGTGTATTATATTATCATTGTCATCATTATTATCATTGTTGTTGTTAATACCACTATTGAGACTTAAGTACTTATGCGGCGCCTGTCCTCGGTTGGAGATTACACCCTAACGCTTTTCCCAACCCACGCTTTCCTTTACGCAGTGGGCTGTCTACCTGGGCAGAGCCGACCGAAGAGATGCCTGCTGGCGTTAATCATTCGTATCCCGTGTCTGTCAAATCGATATCGCTCAGCTTTTCACTCCTTCCCTCGATTTTTCAGGCATGCTTATGTGCATATGTGTCATCCATGCCACCAACCAAACCAGTGTTTTCTTTCCTAAAATTTTGTAATGGGATTTCATGTGTGTGCAACATTTGTAATGGGATTTCATGTGTGTGCAAAATTTGTAATGGGATTTCATGTTTGTGTGCAAAATTTGTAGTGGGATTTCATGTGTGTGCAAAATACCTTGATTGAGTTTTGAACAGCACGTGCCCTATTCCTTTTTCAAGTACACAACACACTTCAATTTTTTTTTACCAGCGACTGGGGGGAATTTCTTCTTCAGTACAGAATACACTGTCTCACACTATAGCGGTAGTTTGTCTGAACCCCGAAAGTGATTTTGAAATACCTTGCTTTAGGGTGTGTGTGTGTGTGTGTGTGTGTGTGTGTGTGTGTGTGTGTGTGTGTGTGTGTGTGTGTGTGTGTGTGTGTGTGTGTGTGTGTGTGTGTGTAAGTCATCTTACTTGAGAGTTGATTTAGACGGGGTGACAGCTATGACATGGTCTTTGGCGGCAAAATGTAAATAGCCAACGACCAAATCTCTCTCTCTCTCTCTCTCTCTCTCTCTCTCTCTCTCTCTCTCTCTCTCTCTCTCTCTCTCACCCAGGAGGGGGTGGGGGGTATAGGGGAAAGGAGAGTAGAAGGAATGTAGACAAAAGGAGGAAAGATAGAATGCAACAATGTGACAAAAATCGACTCGGTAAAGTGACAACACATAACATTGCTGCTTTTTTTTTTTATATTACGGGACGTGTTTACGTATCGGATTAATCATAAATCAGTTTGTACGTCTTTTACTGCGTCAAATTCGATGTGAGCGCAACTGGGACGAAAGGGACAAAAAAAAAAAAAAAAAGAGTTTTTGAAACAAAAAAGCAACCATAACGTTTTACCGCGCTGAGTATTGTGTCAACACTAGTAATAATGGCCCTATTGTACGTTCTGTACATGCGTTTCCGTATGTGGTGTGTGTGTGCGCGCGCGCGCGCGCGCGCGCGCGCGTGTGTGTGTGTGTGTGTGTGTGTGTGTGTGTGTGTGTGTGTGTGTGTGTGTGTGTGTGTGTGTGTGTAAACATTCTTATTCATTTTGCAAGAAAATTATCATGAAAATCTTCTCTCTCTCTCTCTCTCTCTCTCTCTCTCTCTCTCTCTCTCTCTCTCTCTCTCTCTCTCTCTCTCTCTCTCTCTCTCTCCGTATGTGCACCATGGAATGTCTCTCTGTCTCTCACCGTCTCTGTTTGTCTGTGTCTCAGTGTGTGTGTGTGTGTGTGTGTGTGTGTGTGTGTGTGTGTGTGTGTGTGTGTGTGTGTGTGTGTATGCTGTCTCTACATATCCACAATGGATAGGCTGAAACACTTAAACTGAACTTCATTTTTTTTTTTATTTGTGTGAGAGGAACCCAGAATTTGAACTCTGCAAAACACCCTGCCTGTCTGTCTGTCTGTCAGTTTCTGTCTGTCTGTCTCTGTCTGTCTGTCTCTCTCTCTCTCTCTCTCTCTCTCTCTCTCTCTCTCTCTCTCTCTCTCTCTCTCTCTCTCTCTCTCTCTCTCTCTCTCTCTCTCTCTGTGTGTGTGTGCGTGTGTTCGTGCGTTGTGTGTGGGTGTGGGTGTGCTGCATGTGTACGCGTACGTGTATGCGTGGGTGCATGTGTGTGTGTTCGTGTGTGTGTGTGTGTGTGTGTGTGTGTGTGTGTGTGTGTGTGTGTGTGTGTGTGTGTGTGTGTGTGTGTGTGTGTGTGTGTGTGTGTGTGTGTGTGTGTGTGTGATTCTCCTTCTTCATGCAAGGAATGCACGCTCTCAATTGACCACCAAACTAGCGAGTTATAGTGGGAATGAACATGACTGAATTGACCACCAAACTAGCGAGTTATAGTGGGAATGAGAACATGACTGAATTGACCACCACCAAACTAGGGAGTTAGAGTTAGCAAATGATAAACTGACTAAATTGATCACCAAAGTAGACAATTAGAGAAGAAATGAGAACATGACTGAATTGACCACTAAACTAGAGTGTTAGTGTGTGGGACTGAGAATATGATTGAATTGACCACCAAACTAGAGAGTTAGAGTGGGAATGAGAACATGACTGAGTTGACCACCAAACTAGAAATTTAGAGTAGGAATGAGAACATGAATGAATTGACCACCAAACTAGAGAGTTAGTGTGGGACTGATAATATGACTGAATTGACCCTCAAACTAGCACGCTAGAGTAGGAATGAGAATATGACTGAATTGACCACCAAACTAGAGAGTTAGAGTGGGAATGAGAACATGAATGAACTGACCAGCAAACTAGAGAGTTACATGACTGAATTGACCACCAAACTAGAGCGTTAGAGCGGTAATAAGACCATGACTGAATTGACCACCAAACTAGAGAGTTAGAGTGGGAATGAGAATATGGCTGAATTGACCACCAAACTAGAGTTAGAGTGGGAATGAGAATATGGCTGAAGTGACCACCAAACAAGAAAGTTAGAGTGAGGATGAGAACTGACTGAATTGACCACCAAACTACAGAGATAGAATGTGAATGAGAACATGACTGAATTGACCTCCAAACTAGAGAGTTAGAGTGGGAATGAAAACATGACTGAATTGACAACCAAACTAGAGAGTTAGAGTGGGGATGAGAACATGACTGAATTGACCACCAAACTAGAGAGTTGCATGACTGAATTGACAACAAACTAGAGAGCTACATGACTGAATTGACTACTAAACTAGAGAGTTAGAGTGGGAATGAGAACATGACTGGATTTACACAGCTACATGCACGCAATAAGTGATTTTATTCTGTAGTCGCATACCACCGATCGTAATCTAACAAAGTAAGTATACAATAGACTGTTTCACATTTACTTAGCAGTCTGAAATTATTCCTACATCAAGTACCCAGTACATTGTTTCTAATCTGTAGGAACAACCTGATGGTGCCTGTGTATTTAAGTCGCCCACGTTCCGTTATTTACTTTTGAGGGGCAGAATGACAACAGTCCCACTTCCAGTGAACGGTTGGCCCACGATGATTCAGTTTCACATCTGACTGACTGAATTCCTTCCTGTATATTTCATCTTTTATTGGCAGCCTGCAAATTTCTAATTCTATTAGTCACTTCACTTTTCAACTTTTATTGGCAGCCTGAGTAAAATTTCTAATTCTAGTAGTCACTTCACTTTTCAACTTTTATTGGCAGCCTGAGTAAATTTCTAATTCTAGTAGTCACTTCACTTTTCAACTTTTATTGGCAGCCTGAGTAAATTTCTAATTCTAGTAGTCACTTCACTTTTCATCTTTTATTGGCAGCGTGAGTAAATTTCTATTTCTAGTAGTCACTTCACTTTTCATCTTTATTGGGCAGCCTGAGTAAATTTCTAATTCTAGTAGTCACTTCACTTTTCATCTTTTATTGGCAGCCTGTAAAATTTCTAATTCTAGTAGTCACTTCACTTTTCATCTTTTATTGGCAGCCTGAGTAAATTTCTAATTCTAGTAGTCACTTCACTTTTCAACTTTTATTGGCAGCCTGAGTAAATTTCTAATTCTAGTAGTCACTTCACTTTTCATCTTTTATTGGCAGCGTGAGTAAATTTCTAATTCTAGTAGTCACTTCACTTTTCATCTTTTATTGGCAGCCTGAGTAAATTTCTAATTCTAGTAGTCACTTCACTTTTCATCTTTTATTGGCAGCGTGAGTAAATTTCTAATTCTAGTAGTCACTTCACTTTTCATCTTTTATTGGCAGCCTGAGTAAATTTCTAATTCTAGTAGTCACTTCACTTTTCATCTTTTATTGGCAGCCTGAGCATAACAAATGTGTACTTCTATTTGTCAGTTCACTTTTTCATCTTCTATTGGCAGAATGAATAAATTCCTGTTTGATCCAGACGTTTGACTTTTCATCTTCTATTTCACTTTCTTATCATCATCATCGTTATCATCAGCAGCAGCTGCAGTACCTGCACCACCATCATCATCATTATTATTTCAATCATTGTTATTATTCTTGTTGTTCTTCTGCCATTATTATTGTTATCATCATTATCTTTATTATCATTACGATAAGAATAGTATATTATTACTACTATTATTAGTGTCATATTATCATTAATATCATTATTATTGTTATCATCATTATCATTGTTGTCGTCGTTGTCGTCATCGTCGTTGTTACTGTTGTTGTTAATACCACTATTGAGACTTGAGTACTTATGCGGAGCCTGTCCTCGGTTGGAGATTACACCCTAACCGCTTTCCCAACCCACGCTTTCCTTTACGCAGTGGGCTGTCTACCTGGGCAGAGCCGACCGAAGAGATGCCTGCTGGGTTTAATCATTCGTATCCCGTGTCTGTCAAATCGATGTCGCTCAGTTTTTTTTCACTCCCTCCCTCGATTTTTCAGGCATGCATATGTGCATATGTGTCATCCATGCCACCGACGAAACCAGTTTTCTTTCCTAAAATTTTGTATTGGGATTTCATGTGTGTGACCCTATTCCTTTGTCAAGTACACAACACACTTCATTTTTTTTTTACCAGCGACTGGGGGGAATTTCTTCAGTACAGAATACACTGTCTCACGTTTTAGCGGTAGTTTGTCTGAACCCCGAAAGTGATTTTGAAATACCTTGCTTTAGGTGTGTGTGTGTGTGTGTGTGTGTGTGTGTGTGTGTGTGTGTGTGTGTGTGTGTGTGTGTGTGAATCATCTGACTTGAGAGTTGATTCAGACGGGGGGTGACAGCTATGACATGGTCTTTGGCGGCAAAAATGTAAATAACCAACGAGCAAATGTGTCTGTCTGTCTGTCTGTCTGTCTGTCTGTCTCTCTCTCTCTCTCTCTCTCTCTCTCTCTCTCTCTCTCTCTCTCTCTCTCTCTCTCTCTATCAACGTATCAGAGCAACATCTCCAACAGTATCCAAAGCAAAACACACCTAATATAACCTGTAACAAAAGCCTGCCGCATGGCCACAGAAACCTCACGCACTGTGGACATCACCGAAATTTTACAGAATTTGGGAAAGGAATGGGGCGGGGAGGCATAGGACAGGGCATTGGGGGGAGGGGGGGGGGGGCGGAGAGGGGGGGAGCGTGTCTAAAATAACAACTGTAGCTGCTACAGAATCGGCCCTGTTGCACATCTGCTTCATTTTTCATTTTCAATTTTACTTTATTTTCCACATCTGTCGGCAACATTAAGTGGTCATTTTCGCATCGGTCGGTCTGAGAAAAAAAAAACTTGGCTGGAAATTTAACCACGGACAAATCAATTGAATTTTGCTTCTGATCCATGGTGCAGATCTGGATCAAAAGATTTATCTTGGATCCATGGAGCAGAAAGAATGGTACAAACTTTCCACTGAACGTCAACAATGTGAAGAGACTGACTACCAATCAGTAAGTATTGTATAAAGCAATATATTTCCAAAGAAAAGTAAAACTTTCGAATGATACAAATATCAGCATTTCGTGGTTTTATACCTTATTTTTATCAAAAATACATGGGAAGTAACGCTTTCATGCACTTATGATTTTGTGTGGCTAAGGTCTCTCCCCCCTCTCCCTTTTTTCTATTTTCTCCCTAATTACATCTTTCAGCTTTCTGTGAAAGATGAAAAAAAAACTGCCTCAAGAATCGATTTCATAAAAAGCAAACTTGGAATTTGATCTTGAACAGAAAAAAAAAAAAGAGAAAACTAAACAAAACATCCGATTAAAAATTCAGGAATTTGTAATACGCCCAGTTCATATTTTACCCTTCCTTGAGACTGCGTTGCTGAGAAAACTAAACTGTAGCTTTTTCTTCTTTTTTTTGCATCCGCCCCCCCCCCCCCCCCCCCCCCCCCCCCCCCCCCCCCCCCCTCCCTCTCCAGCCACCCCTTCCTTGCTCCTACTTATCCCCGCTGCACCATGCAGCCTTACCCCCTCCCTCCCCTCACCCACCCCCCTCGGTGTTATCAATACCTGTGTTTGTCCAGCCTCTGATAGTCACTGCCCTTCAGTCTGGAGTGATGTTGCAGGGCTGTGGTAGAAAGGAAATGGGGTTGGATTCCATACACTGAGTGTAGACCAGATGTACTGTCTGTAAATCCCTCCACCAGTGTTATCAGACTTATGACTTGTATTACTTTATACAGCGCCTGTAGACCAGATGTGCTGTCTGTCAATCCCTCCACCAGTGTTATCAGACTTATGACTTGTATTACTTTATACAGCGCCTGTAGACCAGATGTACTGTCTGTAAATCCTTCCACCAGTGTTATCAGACTTATGACTTGTATTACTTTATACAGCGCCTGTAGACCAGATGTGCTGTCTGTCAATCCTTCCACCAGTGTTATCAGACTTATGACTTGTATTACTTTATACAGCGCCTGTAGACCAGATGTGCTGTCTGTCAATCCCTCCACCAGTGTTATCAGACTTATGACTTGTATTACTTTATACAGCGCCTGTAGACCAGATGTGCTGTCTGTCAATCCTTCCACCAGTGTTATCAGACTTATGACTTGTATTACTTTATACAGCGCCTGTAGACCAGATGTGCTGTCTGTCAATCCTTCCACCAGTGTTATCAGACTTATGACTTGTATTACTTTATACAGCGCCTGTAGACAGGATGTATTGTCTTTTAATCCTTCCACATGTGTTTATCAGATTTATGAATTATAGTACCTATATAGCGCCTATCCTCGATCTGAGACCAAGATTTATGCGCTTTATAACCCACACTGTCGTTTATACAAAGGGATGCCTACCTGGGTAGAGCCGACTGAAAAGCTGCCTGCTGGTGTACGTTTAGTCGTCTCCTGCGTTAGTTTATCATTTTTTTTTTAAATTCATGTTTTCATTCTTTCGGTGCGTGCTATGTGTGTACGTGTCATCCGTACTTTCGTCCAAACTGGCCTCCACTTCCAAAGGATGGTGATGGGATTTTACGTGTGTACAAGATTTTGTGCATGCGTTCACAAAACAGAACCTCGGTTTATACAATATTTCAGTTTTGGATGCCTAATGGAGTGTGCACTACAAGAATTTAACTTCAAGTATACAATACATTATTTAGTGTTAAGTAGCAGCTTGACAAAATTCAGACTTCAAGTATACAGCACATCATTTAAGTGTTTAGAAGTCGTCTTACAGAATGTCCTGAAGTAAGCAGTACAAGCAAAAGACTCCTCTACCATCTCTCCTTTTCTTTTCCCTATCTCTATCTTTGTTTGCCTTTTCCCTCTGTCTGCCTCTCTTGTTCCTTTTCCCCATTACACACACACACACACACACACACACACACACACACACACACACACACACACACACACTAATGCGCGCGCCCACACACATGCATACACATACGTTTAGTAGTAGTAGTAGTAGTAGTAGTAGTAGTAGTAGTAGTAGTAGTACTTTCATTTTACGCCTTTTCACAAAATTATGTGATATTAAACAAGAGAGAGAGAGAGAGAGAGAGAGAGAGAGAGAGAGAGAGAGAGAGAGAGAGAGAGAGAGAGAGAGAGAGAGAAGTGCACGCAAAATATGGAATAATTACTACTACTTATAACATTATAGTAAATATCTAACAGGACTGCATATTAAAACAAGGGTAACTTTGAAAGCAAAATCAATATCAGAAAAAACATCAGTCAGTCACTGTCATGCCTAATAAACATGGTAAGTATGCCTTAAGAGTCACACAATCAAATAAAACGTGGGCTCTTGACACGTTTGCCTTACCACATATGCATTTTGTTCCTGCACTATATTTCGTTCTGAATGCGTCGAGTTTCAGTCTATAAAATACTGAAACTAAGTTCCTGTACTGATACATATCACGAACCTGCAGGTGTTCAATGCCTTCAACCTTATCAAAACTAAGAACATGGCTATTTTGAGCATTAACCCGCAAATACGGGATGTTCTGGTTGTTTCTAAAAAATTCCCAAGCCACATGTTTTTAAACTTGATGACACTCTTGTAAAGTCAAGGGCACAGAATGTGACTGTGCACTCATTTCAGTTTTAGCTCCCTTTTTAGCAGATCTGTCAGCGAATTCATTGCCCCAAATTCCCACAGTGTGAAGGAACCCAGAAAAAAAGTCAAATCAGTCCCCTTTGCACCTCAAAATATGAATTAAATAACATATTTCCTTTAAAATAAAGTTTTCAGAATTAGAACGGAAAAACTTGATAGATTGTAGTACTGACATTGAGTCGACACATAACAACAATACTTTCAAGATCGATTGCGGTAAATCGATTAAATATGTCAAAGCCATTAGTATAGCTATTATTTCGGCAACTAAAATAGATCGATTTTTGCCTATCGAATATGCTTTATCTACTTTAAGTGATGGAATAACAAAAGCAGACCTAGCGTCTTTGTTCCTTGTCAATGATCCATCAGTATATACCTTAAGATGGTTAGGATACTTGCTTTGCATATGCATCTTTGTTGAATATGACAAGATATGCGGATGATCAGCTTTTTTAGCATCAGTGTGATTAAGGTCAAATTTTGCCCTGTTTCTTTCCCAGCTTGGGATTGGATCAGTGTGAGAAATCTTTGCCAAAGAGTCGGGGGTCAAATCAGTTTTCTGCAACAAATGGGCAGAGTACGAGCCAATAGTTGACAAGCAGGAAATGTTTTTTTTTTTTTTGCTCGTTTGGGGTAATCAGTAGATGGATGTAAAGAGATTTCCGTTTCATTTACACCTTTCATAGCAGTACATTTCATAACATATTTTGCCAATGAGTGTTCTGTATTCGTTTAAAGGCAAAACATCAATTTCTGAATATGTCCCTACTGTACAAGCATGTACAGGGATTCCCTAGCATAATTTAAAAGCCTTGCTATCAACACTTTTCAGTTTTTGCAACAAATATTTAGGAGCACAAAAGAAAGCTTCTTGAGCATACGATAGCTTAGAACGAACGAGTGATATTGCCAGATGTTTCAATGTTTTTACATCCTGGCACCAGCTTTGCTTTTAAGATTTTCAAAAAAAATTAAGCTTTTCCTAGCCTGGTTTAAGAGATAATCAATGTGAACTTTCCATGTCAATTTAGATGTGAGGTAAACGCCTAAGAATTTTACTGAGTGTACATACTGAAGTGTTATTCCATCAAGCCTAAAAGACGGCAGATCAACAGGATCATCCCATTATTAAATAACACTATATACGTTTTTTCATGGGAAAGTTTCAGTCCATTTTCAAATAAATACTTACTAAGATTACTTAGCTCTGCCTGATACATTTTTTGTAATAGTTGATTGATCTTTTTGGCGTGTTTTTTCTTAGACTAGCATTTATCCACATACACAGATCATCAGCATACTGCACAACGGTAGCTTTTTTAGTTACGTGCTTTGGGAGATCATGTAACAAAATATATTAAATAACATTGGAGCAATTACGGAACCTTGGAGAATGCCCATTTCTAACGATTTAAAAGTTGAATATGTGTTTTCTACCCTGACTTGCAAACTTCTGTCTGATAAAAATTCTCTAATGTAGTTATAAAGATTACCAGATATGCCAATTTTTTCAGTTTATAAAGCAATCTAGCATGCCACATGCTATCAAAGGCTTTTTTAACATCAAAAAAAATGTTACCAGAATACTTTTTCGCCTGGCAAATTGATGCTTAATTTGAGTTGTTAATTTTACAATGTGCTCAGTTGTTGATTCCTTTTTTTCTGAAGCCTGCTTGATTCATAGGTATTATTTCATTTTTATCACAAAAATAGATAAGCCGATTAAGTATAATTCTTTCCATAAGTTTTACTACATGAGACGTCAGAGCTACAGGCCGGTAACTGTGAACACTTGTAGGAGATTTTCCTTGCTTTACAATGGGGATAATAAAGACTGTTTCCAAATTGATGGCATAAAGCCATTATTCCAAACCCGTTGGAATATTTTCAATAAAAAAACAAAGATAATCATCTGGTAAATGTTTCAGCATTTCATTCGAAACAGCGTCCAATCCAACTGATGATGATTTATTACCTATCAGGGAGAAGGAGTCGTTTAACTCGCATATAGTTATGGGTGCATTTATATAGTGGTCATTATTTGAAACTGGCTCTTCGCACATCTCTGTTTTTTTTCCCCTTTTCCCTATGTTGTATGCAATCTTGTGGAAGACTTTCTAGACGCATCGTCTTTGAAAACATGTTAGTGAATGCTTCTGCTTTTACAGATGAGGTTGAAAATTTTTATATTATCCAAATTAACTGGATATCTTGGGAGATTTATCCCTTTTTTCATAGTTTGAAATTTTTTGCCACACTTTTTGAAGGTCTTTATGATGAGAAACTTGTTTGGCACAAAACGCTGTCCAGTAAAGCCGCTTTGCTTTCGCAATTACTCGATTAGAGCGTGACTTTGCTTTTTTTTTTTCAAGGTGGTTTTCTTCACTTTTGTTTTTAATATACTCTTTGTATTTTAGTTTCTTTGAGGTTACAGCTTCTTCGCAATCCTTAGTCCACCACACATTACCGGTATGAAGTGTTTTTTGAAAATTAGTATGACATTTTGGTATTGAATCAGCAGCAGCCAAGAGAATCATTTTGTTGAATTTTGGATACATATCATTTACATTTTCTTCATCTTCACAAAAGGTCTCTATGTGTCTAAAAGGAAAGAAAAGCCTTGAACTTATCCCAGTTGACAAACTTATGATTGTATTTAGGTACTTTTGTCTTCAGGCATCTTTTTTATGTCGTATGTTTTATTAATTGTCATTATGATGGGCAGATGATCACTTCCAAGAGTGTCATCAAAAGTTTGCCACAAGCAATCAAAGGCTAATTGGGGGGAAATCATTGTCAGATCTATTGCGCTTGATCTATGGGTGGGAATGTCAGGAATCCTAGTTATACTGTCATCATTAAGCAAATACAATGAAGAATCCACCACGTTTTCAAGAAAACGATTGCTTGTTATGGATGAACAACCTTTGTCCCAAAATGGAGCGTGAGCATTAAAATCTCCGGCAATCAACCATCTTTCCTTAGAGCTGTCTGTTGTATGTATCCATTCAGTGTGTGCGCAGGCACGTATGCATGCACACGTGTGTGCGCAGGTGCGTATGCATGCAGGCGCGCGCGCACGCACACACACACACACACACACACACACACACACACACACACACACACACACACACACACACACACCTTTAAACACGTATTCGTCCGTTAACGTATATGTTTTCATATGTCATCGCGTATATGTATTTATTTGTCTTTCGTTTATGTCACAAGTCCTGAAGACGGTCTCTGACCGATACGGTATAGATTTTTGTTCTCTGCTTTTTTTCTATTTTCAAATCTTCTGAGCATCCTTAAAGATAGTTTGTATTGTACACAATACTTAGTTTCAGTTTATGTGGCATCCCCAAAGAGATTGTTCTTTAAGTTTGCCATAATTCTGTCCATTGTATAAGCTGCGAGAGTGATTTTTTTGTTTGTTTTTGTTTTTTGCTGTCCCAGCCTCTGCGCCACCTCAGAGGCAGTGCACCCACGCCGCTCATTCCGACACCCCGTCCACAGCCACAACTCGGTCGGACCCGCCGCAGCCCCGGCACCGGCAATCCACAGGGAGCAGTCAATTTCAAGTCGTCAAGAGGCAACCCACCGGAGGAGACACTGCACTGCTGCTGCCGAGTCTTTTCAGTGATGTTCAGTGGCGCCAGTTCTGATCTAACATACGCAGGACACCACCTACTAAGCCCCCTACTGACACAAATAATTGTTTAGTCGCGGAGCCGATGTGAGTGAGCTCTCCCTCCGGAGGGCGCCACCACGTCCGTCCAACGACAGCCCCCATGGACCCACCAATACCGGTGACCCCGACGGAACCAAACCAAGGCACACGGACGTGGAGAGGACATCGACATTGAGGTCACCATGAGAGCAGGGCATGAAGGGCCACAGAAGTTGAGAGACTTTTTTTATGCTGATCGATGAGAATGAGGATGATTAAGATGATGCTACGGATTTCCATTTCGGTCAGAGACTACATGACAGGCTGTACTCTACGCTTCCTTTCATAATATATCCCGGCGTCAACCAGCCCGAGAGATACAGGCACCTGCAGTTTTTTGGTCAGGAAGTTTGAGCAACACTCTCAGAAACGCATCCATTAAGTGAATGAAACTCGACTGTGTGGTCCCAGTACTTCCCAAACTGAGTCTGCAGCAACTCAACTCTGGCTAGGACCCGGTCGGGGCAGAAAAATCCATATGACTCTGATGGGATTTGAACCCACGATCTCCCAGCCGGGAGTCCGCGACGCTAACCACTTTGCCACGGCGGCTGGTCTCGAGACTGATTTTCTTGTTCAGTTACGCAATACACTGTTTCAGCTTTCAGTAGCAGCCTGACTGAGTTACTGAGTTCCTTCTTTACGTACACAATACACTGGTTCAGATTCGTGTAGAAACTTGACAGAATTTCAAACTCTGCAACATAATGTACACAGCTTCGACTTTTTTAAAAGTACAACCTTACCCCCAAATCCCCATTTCAAATGCACAACATACTGTGAGGGTTTGAGCAACAACCTAGGTGAATTCCTACTTCAAGTTTATGATACTGGTTCAGCTTTTTGTAGTAGTCTGATAAACTCTAAAAATAAATCGATATGTGACATACTGAATTCTTTTTTTTAACTAGCGACGTGAACGAATTTAAGAAACTAGCACCCTGCCCATTGTTTCAGATTTTATTAACCACCTGATTGACATCTCTAAACAATTTCACCATTTTACTTTTCATCAGCAAATCTGCTAGTGTCCTATATCGTCATTATCGTCATCATTATTGGTGGTACTCCGAGTCGAGTGTGTGTGGCAATGGCTGCCAGTCTAGGCTGTCAGTACAAGCTGCGTTATATCCGTCGACGCCTTTAAGTTGTCAGTCCATGCTGTCATTGGTCTGCGCTATGAGTCCACTCAAAAGGATGGGCATGGCCAGTGGCCTGTCGCATTGCATCTTCAACATGTCGCATTGCATCTTCAGCTTGTCGAATTGCATCTTCAGCTTGCCGAATTGCATCTTCAGCTTGCCAAATTGCATCTTCAGCATGTCGCATTGCATCTTCAGCATGTTGAATTGCATCTTCAGCTTGCCGAATTGCATCTTCTGCTTGCCGAATTGCATCTTCAGCTTGCCGAATTGCATCTTCAGTTTGCCGAATTGCATCTTCAGCTTGCCGAATTGCATCTTCAGCTTGCCGAATTGCATCTTCAGCTTGTCGCATTGCATCTTCAGCATGTTGAACTGCATCTTCCAGCATGTTGAATTGCATCTTCAGCATGTTGAAATTGCATCTTCAGCTTGCCGAATTGCATCTTCAGCATGTGAATTGCATCTCCAGCATGTCGAATTGCATCTTCAGCAGGTCGAATTGCATCTTCAGCAGGTCAAATTGCATCTTCAGCAGGTCGAATTGCATCTTCAGCTTGCCGATTTACATCTTCATTGAGACGCCAATAAACAGTGCCAGGTGCACTGTCATCCTATGAAACCACGTGACCCTGTCATCTTGATACCTGCTTCCGTCGGTTTGACAGAATAATGCTGTTGTCATCATTTAAGAACGAAGATCTATAGCTCAGCAATAAGCGTTTATAGAACAGACACTGGCTCGCTACCACAAATACGCTTTTTTCGTTGGGCTGGAATGACAAAATAAACAGTTTTCTATGCTGCTTTATTGAAAGATCATGAACATTTCAAGCACAAAATTAGAACGACAGAAACATGTGCCGTACGATTCTCAGCAAGGCAACACCTAAATGACTAAATAACTAAGTTATACTGTTCACAGTATCCAAAAATTTTCCTACCAAAGTTTTTCTAATGGTAATGAGAAGCAAAAAACTGTAACGTTTTGTCTAGAAAGAAAAAGACTTGCGCAATACTATAAGGAAACTTAAGAACTGCGATCGTATTCAACGAAATATGAAGACAAGCTTATAAACCCAACTTACAAAAAGCATAGGCAGAAAACCAAGGCCAAAGGAAAATGTAAAGCCCCACACTAATACAACAAGCATCAAGTGCATGAAAGAATGGCAAAGTATCTTTTACATGCCAGAAAAAAAAAAAAAAGAAAAATGCGACAACAAGTTCAAAAACACTATTTTTATTTCATCGCCAACACCCAATGTCATCTAAAGAAATTTAAATGATCTGCCAGATATGTGTTTTAAAAACGCATCATCGTAACATAGAGGAAAAGGCACAAGTAATGCCCCCTTTAAGTCAAAAGAAACTTCAATAATTTAAGGCAAATTTCGTATGGAAGAACATACAAATACCTTTGAAAATGTCAACAGCATCACAGTCTTACTGTAGAAGGTGCAGTTTGGCGTAAGTCTTTTTTAATACAGAACTCTTTAGAGGTCGGGGGGGGGGGGGGGGGGGGGGGGGGGGGGGGGGGGGGGGGGGGAGGGAGGAAGGTTCTGTTCTGAAGGCCTTCTGTTGTCAAGCTCTCCCCAGACTCTCTTTCTACTTTGTGTTCAATTTCAAAAGTGCACATGTTCTTCATTCGACATGATCATTTGCCAGAAACACTTTTCTTTTGCAAAGTTCAATAGTTCAAAGCAACATTTTTTTTCTAAACTTCAAAAGTGGTGTTACTCTCATTTTACAACACCAGTCGTTAAAAAAATTGAAAAAAAAGATTGATGTGAACATTTGCCAAATTTAGCTGAAACTTCATGCGTGAATGTCTTATTGAGTTCATTTTTATTTGACAAACATTTGCATTGAACTGCAAAGGTAGCAATCTTCATTTGACAAATATTTATTGTATATTCTATTAAGATCGAAAATGTTTTTTTTAATTTCATTTGAATATTTTCCACTCGTTTTGTTGCAAATCTTAAAAGATATAATTTGCCGGTGTTATGTTCATATTTGACTGACTTTTTCCCCACAGCAACACAGTTTATACATGGTTTCATCATTTCAAGCACGCGATAGTGTTATACAGCATAGCACAGCAGAGCACCGCACTATGTAACATAGCTCCATATATGTGTAGTTTGGTTGTTTTTTTAAACGCAGTTTTTTCTTTGCTAAAAATACAATCCTGTTTTATTTTTTTTTATGTGGGATTTTAACATGTTTTCACAGACGGCAAGATAGCACCAGTCTTCTCGATTTTTTCAATATTCCATTTTTAGATCTAATCTGAAACCGGTCTTTACGTATGGATATCTAAATTCACAAACACTTCAGTCTTTATGTTCTTGACAATTCTGGACATCAGTCATTGCATTCAGGTTATCTCGACTGATCCTCATCAATGACCACTTTTTTTTTTTTTCAATTTGGAATATTTCCTTTCAGTCTCACGATTAGCAAACCGACAGCTAGCTGTCTAAGGATTGTAAACACTTCAAGTTTATTGTACAATTTACAAACTAGAACCGGCCCTGGTACTTTGCATATTTTATGTAACTCGTACAATTAACAAACTAGCCTTAATCTTTAGATTGAATATTTAATCTTACCCTAGCAATCCGAATATAAAAAGCAGAAAAGCATGAAAAGCATCTCTCTCATCTCTCTCTCTCTCTCTCTCTCTCTCTCTCTCTCTCTCTCTCTCTCTCTCTCTCTCACACACACACACACACACACACACACACACACACACACACACACACACACACACACACGCACACAAAGACCATAATTTTTCATCAATTACTAATTACAAGCAGGCTTCATAATGGCGAAGAGCGTCGTCATCAGTGACGTCATCCAGACGTACTGCGTGGCACTCTGCCTTCCACACATCCGCCGGTGTCTTCACCATCACCTTTGGGGGTGGTGGAGTTGGTGGGGGTTGGTGGGTTGATGGGGGTGGTGAGGTTGGTGGGGATGGTGGGGTCGGTGGGGGTGGTGGGGTCGGTGGGGTCGGTGGGGGGTGGTGGGGTCGGGTGGTGGGGTGGTGGTGTCGGTGGTGTCGGTGTGGGGGGTGGTGGGGTGGTGGGGTCGGTGGGGTGGTGGGGTCGGTGGGGGTGGGGGGGTGTCGGGGATGGTGGTGGTGGTGTCACTGGCCCAGGGGTTAGGAACATCTGTGCACACACTGAAGAAATCCTCCACTTTACAGGGTATTTCTGGAACCAAATGGACGTTGGGTTACATACGTCGCTGCTGTGGTCAGCCAGCACATGTGCCACAAAGCACAGCGTGACAGCCAGGTACCTGATCACATTGGGGATAGAGTGATCAGTATAATACCAATTCTAGGTCAACACGGTGATTAAAATGACTACTGCCGTACCGACCAATCATACTGAAGCTTCGGTGAATTCTACATTATTGACATGACGGTACTTTTGTGAAAGTGTACAGAACGTGTACTGTGACGAGTACTACACTGGCACTGGGCAGAGTATTCTGACAGCACTGCGGTAAACCACGAGCGTACAAAGAGAGGAGACAGACAAAGAGCCCACCCGATTCTTTACCGATCAACACAGTCATGCTGTCGGACAGTTGTGGCTGTCTGTACACAACAGCAGTTCATGTACACGAAGGGCTAACTCGAACGGCTTTCAAGACGGCAGAAACCGCGGTGAATGTCTAGAGACCTGTCTGGGAAAAAAAATTGGTGGAAGGGAGACAACCCAAAAGTGCTGTTTGGGATCTCCAAAGCAAGAGAACGTCACTCCAGCACACGGAGAGTGCCTTACCCTGCTGTGTGGCAGGTTGGCGGTTTGCAGGCTGCACAGCAAAAAAAAAAATAAAATAAAATAAAATAAAAATAATAAATAAACTCAAAATAAAAATACAAAAAATAATGCACCAAGGCCTTGCTCAAGGAGTCGAGTAATTATACACTGGCACTGTTAGATTGTTTTGAGAATGTTTATTTGTGTCTGAAAGTTGATTCTCCTCATTTTCTTTCACACATGGCCATCAAGGTACAAGCCAGGTGGTTCCAAGCAGACAGATTGAAATCAGAGGAATGGGACTCTTCTAGGGTTTCCAGCTGGCTCAAAGGTAGGGTCACGTGAGAGTGCAAAGGCCTGAAATGTGACGTCAACTAAGGGGGACGGTCATGTATCTGAAGACTGTTTTGTGATTTTCATCGATGAAAATCCCCTCAAAGAAGGGAATGATTGGTGGGGGAGTTGTCCTTTTGATCAATTATCAGTTTTACATGAAATGCTGGCTCAAACGTATGGCAGGCCTCAAAACACTTGTATGGATACTATATATATATTGTCTTAGTGCAACATCCTAATTGTGGTGTATGGCCACATGGATAATATAGTGTCATAGTGCAACACCCGAATGGTGGCGTATGGTCTGCAGCCTTAACGGAACCTAAGAGGAGATAACTCGTTTTTTTTTTCTTTTTTTTTCTTTTCTTTGGTTGTTGTTGTTGCTGTTGTTTGATTGTTTGCTTTGGTTTCTTCAATAAAGAGAGTAAGATGATGTCATTGAACTAAAAATGATTCAGGGATGTCTACAATACTTTGTCTTGTGAAGATCTGGCGATCCAGTAGGACTATCACAACATTCTGCATTTGTGCGTACTTAAAGGCAGGTTTTGTCTCCCTTTCCATTGGATCTATGTGGGCAACACAGACCATCACAGCACAGTTGAACAGAGGGCCATCTGGATCGTTATAAGGTCTCCGAGAGATGTAGGGAAGTCTTCACGTATGTATCAAGCAGACTTGTTTATAGCCCAGCCGACCACGAGGCCGCGTACAGACAGAGAAAATGAAGAGTGAAGAGACAGGAAGAAACAACTTTCAAAGGGCGATTTTTTGTCACGAACAAAACGTAAAGGACGTGCGCACACACACACACACACACACACACACACACACACACACACACACACACACACACAAAAGCCTTTTAAATGATTACCCTAAAGCGTTGTTATACAGTTTTAATTTCAGTTGTAGATGATTATCATTATTAGTAGTAGTAGTAGTAGTAGTAGTAGTAGTAGTAGTAGTAGTATCATCATCATCATCATTGTCATTATTATTGCTGTTGTTGTTGTTGTCGTTATCATCAACAGTAGTAGTAGTAGTAGTAGCAATAGAAGTAGTAGTAGCAGTAGCAGCAGCAGCAGCAGCAGCAGCAGCATGATTATTTTAAAGCATCATGCCATTGCAAGTTCATACTATCATTTTTGTGGTTATAATCGTTCTCGTACTTAATTTGTTGTTGGCTGTTTTCACATCGTGTATATGAAGCAGTTACTTTCAAAAAAGAAAGGGGAGAGTAACGCGGTTTGTTGAAGTAGCAGAAGGCAAGTTTTTTCCCTTGGATTGTATTTCCCCCCCCCCCCCCCCCCCCCCCCCCTTCCCACCCCTGTATACCGTCACGGAACCTCACTCTCATTCACCATCAACCTATTTGTAATACCATTAGCGCAATAGTTTTCATTGTAATTGCATCATTGTATTGTAGCTGCCGTCATTATCACGACTGCCAGCAGCAGCAACAACAGCACCATCAGCATTATGTCAACATCCTTGTCATCATTATCATCATCATCATCATTTACCACTACGATTGTCATTATTACTACCATCAGCATCATCATTTGGCCATCACCGTCGTTGTCGTCACCCATCATCATCATCATCATCATCATCTTCTTCTTCTTCTTCATCATCATCATCATATCATCATCATCATCTGCATCGTCATCATCATCATTTGCTGCCGTTCTTTTGCTAATCTTCATCGTCGTCATTGTCAGGGTTCACTGACATTGTTACATGAGCCCGTATAGATAGATCTGTTGGAGGCGACTCTTGTTTGAACTTCTGCAGTGCAGACTGATCATGTTCCATGTCAGTGTGTCTTGCGTGGTTCGCATCGGAGTCAATATTCCCTCTATGTGTGCTAGTGTGAGCCGGCGAACATTTTCCGCTCACGTCGCATGTGTGTGTGTGTGTGTGTGTGTGTGTGCGTCAGTGGATATCTGTGTGACAGCACAGCTTTGGGAGGGGTAGGGAGATATCTTGAACTCTTTAATGTTTTC
>JADBJO010014170.1:37253-48845 GCA_016801955.1 Conus betulinus | reverse complement strand
ACATCCCGTGCAGCCCATGCTGATCACTTGGCTCACCTTGAGAGCGAGCAGAGTTCGAGTCCCGTTAGCCGGGGCTGAGAACATTCCTTTTTTTTTATCAAGAGCCTTGAAGGGAGGTCTTCGGGTCTGACCGCGCCAGTAAGGTTTGGGTCGTCCGAGCATCGTTGTGACGTTCATTTGTGTCCGCGGTGAGGTGTCTGTTTGTCCAGACCCTGTATTGTCCCCAGAGCTCACTCACAGGTTTTGGTGGTGAGTTAACAATCTGTTGTATGCATGTATCTTTTCATGTTTGCTATTGTTTTATAAATTTGTATATTATTCTTGCTTTCCCATTTCTAAAAAAAAAACTTCACTTTCAGCTACAATTGGATTCAGTCAGGAGGGGGGAGAAAGGAAACCCTAGTCAGCCTTGTCTCTTATTCTTTTCATGTTGGTGCGTGACCCTCTTTATTGAATAACTGGGGTTTATTTCATGCGTAGAAAGCTTATCACAGAAAGGTGAAGATATCGTTTCGTTTACCTCCGACTCGAATTATTGTATCGTTATATTCTTTTATGGTAAGCACATTGTTTGATGTAGTGTAATGTACTATGTTACTATTGTTTGGATGAAAACGCGGTTATTTTGGCTTTTGCTATTCTCATTTCTTTTGGGCTGGTGTATATAAAAGGAAATCCTTTGAAATCACTCTTGATTCAATACAAAAGTGGAAGAAAACATTGTAGAAGCCTTATATTGAAGAAGGGGACATTATGGTAGTCATTTTATTATAGTCACGTAAGCGTTAACTTGCCCCACACTCTCTAAAATTTTCCTTAATATTTAACTTCTATAAGAGGAAAGGGAGATGTTAACCAAAATCATAACTTTTACATGGAGAAACAGAGCTGGGGAAAGACTTCGTTATTTGTAGTCATCTAAAATATTCCATTCCCCTCCCTTACGGCAATTTCCCTTTGTCTCCAGGCCTTTTGTTTTTTTTCTTATCCTGTTCTTACGTTTGAACCATCCATCCCCAGTCCTCCGCTTCCCCTTCATCATCACCAGCCATTCCTTCAGCAAGCTATCCCCCTGGAGACTGCACCCTGGGACCTTCATCCTCATACCCATTTCGACGCCCAAAGTTCAACAATTCTTCTCTGCGCTCGCAGGGCTACATTGCCTGCGTGCTACCATCCCCCACAGTGCCAGCAATTGACTCTTTCCCGGGCGCGGGTGCTTGGACCTTTGAACATCTTTTTGTTTGCTTTTATTTTCTCTGTTCACAACCTGTTCTATGGTTATAATTAATTTATTCTGGTACTCATCATAATCATCCTCATCCCCATCCCCCTCATCATATGCGTTTTGTTGTATGTTGTTTCGTGTGATTCTATTTTGTGGTTTGTGCAATGAAGTGTCATTAAATGTTGGAAATGGAACTGTGTTAGTGGGTTAGTGTTAGAGTAAGAGTGGGAAAGGGTGTGGGTCTTGGTTTCGTGGGCACTAGGCCTGCGTTACAAGAGCCCAGCACATAATCCTGGAATGTTTGAAATTCGACGTGCGTAGATACACCAATGGGCGATGGTCTGTCTGCAGAATGAGCTGGACTCCCCAAAGGAATCGCACAAACTTTTGTACAGCCCAAACTATGGCCAGACATTCTCGCTCAATCGTACTGTACGCTCTCTCATGGTGTAGTAGTTTACGACGAGCAAATACAACTGGGTGTGAGAACGTCATCACGTTCCTGAAGCAGAACAGCACCTGGTCCTACAGAACTGGTATCAGTTCTAAGAACAAAGACATTACCTGATCTAAGTAAGGGCAGAACAGGTGCAGAGGACAGAATACTTTGAATCTTGCGCAATGCTTCAGAACACTGAGGTTTCCAAGAAATCAATCGTCCAACACGACCAGTGTCCTTAATCAGATCCCAGAGTGGAGCACTGAGAGTAGAAAAGCGAAGAACATATCTTCTATAAAAGCTGAGTAAGCCTAATAGAGACCTGACTTGCTCGCTGATAGTAGGGATGGAAATCTTCAAGATTTTGTCAACCTTTTTCCTTGACAGGGCGCATGGTACCACCTTCAACCATGTGACCTAGGAATTCAAGTGATTGGAATCGTGCCTCGACTTTCGAGGGAAGGGCTGTGAGGTTGAAAAACCTCGGACAAAGAAACAACACCTTGCACATGGCGGAGATGTGCATCCCAAGACACACTATGAATGAGTATGTCATCAAAAAAGTTGACAGCAGAGAACTGGTCCATACTGAGCATACACATCATGCGTGCAAAAACACCAGGTGCCGACACAAGACCAAACGGCATCCGGTTGAACTGAAAGAGGCCCAGATGTGTTGCAAAAGCTGTCTTGGGTCTATGTTCCTTCACAAACTATCTGCCAACATCCCTTAGCTAGGTCAAATTTTCGTGAAAAATTGTGCATCTGCCAATCTGGCGAACAGACCTAGATCAGGGATAGGTTCCGTATCAAAGACTGACTTTGTTCAGTGATTGCAAATCGATAGAAAAACGGCATATACCATCCTTCTTTTCTCACCAAGACAACTGGAGAAGCGTAGGGACTATTGGAAGGCTCGATAATACCTAACTCCAACATAATTTGAACTTCTCTATCCACGACTTCTCTGGCAGAAAAAGGAATATCATAGAACTTCTTCTTTACCGGCACATCAGTTGTCAGTGGAATTTCTAGGAGCACATTTCCAGATAAAGATCCTGGTGGGGAGTAAGAATGTCCTGAAAATTCTCGAAGATCGACCAAATTTCCCTAGCATTGCTGTCTGAGAGAGTGGTATCAAATAGCACTGACTGAATATCCTTGTCTGGCATGGAAGATGCCATTGGAACAGACAAAGTAGGGATAGGCAGTGTATCATCAGAATCATGAACACACCAACTGTACAAGCAACGGCAGAAACCTGAGAATCCGTAGAGGTTTCAACTGGGGGAACAATTTCCGAGGAACATTTCAAAGTAATCTCATTACGCTCAGAGGTGAGAGGTGCTATGTCCCACCATGGAACCAAATTGCCTTGGGAAATGACAGTGGGAACAACCTGAGACAGTGATACAGCAGCACGACGAGTGTACCGTTTTAGTTTGTTAGCAAGAAAAACCTTCTCCTTGCCTTTAATGAGGACTTGATAGCCAGGTGGAGTGTTTTGGTGACAGGGAAAGGTCCTGACCAACTGGCTAAAAGCTTGTCCCAGTCAGTGGGAAACAGTACAAGTACTTCGGCATCGACCGCAAAACGACGTTCCTTAACTTTGCCATCGAAATAGTTTTTTACCCTTTGAGGCAGAGTCGATAGAATTCTCCATAGCTATCCTACAGGAATCAGCGATAATGTTCTTCAGCTCAAACAAGTAAGCATACAGAGGCTTAGCATCTGAATCCTGTTATCTGCTTGAGTCCAAGACTCTTGTAGTAGGGCAATAGGGCCACCTACTTGGCGACCGAACAGCAACTCAAAGGGTGAGAAACCAGTACTTTTGGACGGGAGTTCTCTACATGCAAACAACAGAGCTGGAAGGTAACGATACGCCTTTGGGTACTAACGTACTACGTTCTTAAGCATAGACTTCAGAGTACCGTGAAATCTCTCCACGTGTCAAGTAGCCTGAGGATGATAAGGGGTAGTCCTGATTCCCTTGGTACCACACAACACATGAAATTGTTTCTCCAAATCAGCATTGAACTGGGTACCTTGGTCTGAGAGTATCTCTTCAGGAAAACCTAAACGCGAGAAGATACCCAACAACGCTTCAGCTACGGCAACAGAAGAAATGTCTGTCATGTGACGTAGCCTCCGATCAAGGCATGTGACGTTCAATCACATGTAGTCTAGTGATATGAATCATTTCCCTCATGCCACAACTAAAAAGGAAGAATATTCATGTAGCTTGACCAGTGTAGCAGGCGTCCCCAATAATTGTGAGGATCACTCATTAAAATAAACAAGGGTGAAAGTGACCACTGAGAGATAGTTTAATAAGGGCTGGTAAGGTGCTGGTCATGTGTTTTGAACACTGTGTATGCACTCACCAAGAGGAGGGAGGGAGGAAAGAATTAGTTTTAGCCAGGAGATGGCCTAAAGACTCGAACCTGTCAGGACGTTGGTCAAGGGGTCCTCACCACTGACCAGTCATTACCAGGTGAGCCATAGATTGTTGGGAAAGGTTCAGGGGAAAACCTAAAGAAAAGAGAAAGAAAGAATTCATATGTTGAATTGGGAAGCAGGTTACTTATATACAAACCTTATTCGTGTTTCAACCCTTCACCCTTCACCCTTCACCCTTCACCCCGACAGCTATTCCCCCTCTGATGCTGCGACAGCATCTGTTTCTTAAGTGTTGAGACGGGTGTTTTACTATGGCCATGGTGTAGGGAAACACACCGATAGTTCAGCCCCAGCAATTGAAGACCCCGGGTAGAGGAGTCGGATCTCATCGTTTCCCCATTGACTGGAGAGTTCAAGGGGTCATCACTTTTTCTGATGCAGACAGGGTATCATGACAGTATGGGGTGAGTGTTTCCTCTGATGCAGGTATGGCATCATGAATGCATGAATGAATCATTCCCCTTGTCTGGATCTTGGGCTGATGTTATGTAAAAGGTCATAACTTTATATTCATGGAGGATGTGGGTATTCTTTCTTCGTCAAGAAGGAGGAATCTTGTAAGAATTTATTGATATCAATTCGTAACTTGTTTTATATCTTAGTGTGAAGAGGGGGAGTGAAACATGTATAGAATTTGTTTATTAATCGTTCGATCATTTAGTAAAGTGTTTTCCCTGCAGGAGAGGGGGGGAAGAAAAACATTCGGTAGTGCGCCTTTTGGTTGATTGGAAAGATTGCGTGTGCGTATGGAGTAAATGCTGTCATGAATGCATGTGTGCAAGAGTGGCAGTGTGACAGTGGTGACCCCGACGTAGCTACCATTGTTTTTTGTTCCCCCTGGAAAAAAGAACAAGATGCAAAGCATATAAACGTACTCCCAGTACATCCTGAATACGCGTGATATATTCCATAAAGAGGAAAAACCGTCTTGGGCTGGTCAGAAGAAAAAAAAGAAGAAAAAGAAACACCTGAAGGTGCTGGGTAGGACCCAGAGAAGCACTGTCTTCACCTGCCTTTAGAGCATGCCTCTAACTGTTAGTAATGGTTATTCTGGTAAAATCGGCCATCATCTGTGACCTATAATGAACATACTTACAAATTTGCAGAAAGATCGGCCAAGAACTTTCTGAGATTTCCCGTAAGGAAGAAAACCATTATGGGACGTTAGTAACGGCTATATCGCTAAACCTGAACATCGGGCAAATTTTCAGAAATATCGGCCACGTACTTTCTGAGATATTCCATGAAGAAGGAAAACCGTTAGGGGCCGTTATAGCCATTAGTTACGGCTTTAATGGTAAAATAAAACATCGGGCATCACCCGTGACCCATGATACCTTCAAATTTTCAGAAAGATCGACCAAGTAGTTTCTGAGATATTCCATAAAAACGAAAAACCGTTATGGGTTGTTATAGCCGTTAGTAACGGCCATAACGGTAAACTAAAACGTCGGGCATGATCCATGACCCATAATGAACATACCTGCTAATTTTCACAAAGATCGGTCAAGTACTTTCTGAGACATTTCATAAAAAGAGAAAAACAGTTATGGGCCATTACAGCTGTTAGTAACAGCTATAACGGTAAATTGAAACATCGGGCATCATCCGTAACCCATAGTGAACATACCTGCTAATTTTTTACTAAGATCTGCCTAGTACTTTCGAATATATTCCATAAAGAAGAAAAACCGTTACAGGCTGTTACAGCCGTTAGTAAAGGCTATAACGGCAAACTTAACATCGGGCATTATCCGTGACCCATAATGAACATACCTGGTAATTTTCTCTCTCTTGTAGCCTGTCTGCCCTATCTACGCATTGTTGCACATAGCTGGTAAGTTTTTCTCCATCAAAACCCAAGCGTTCCGCTTGCTGAACATACTTATTTATCAAAATCATCCTTAATGAACTGTCAACAGATATAAACACAAAACAATTTCTAAGTATGAATAAAAATAAGGCGATATATGATGGTTATATGTTTCACAAAAACACACGTACTATAACATATACAAATAAAGAATTCAATTTCCGGCGTAACAGAAAACAACTTACTAAAACAAGATAGATATGAAACCCAAGGAATGTATTTTTCCAAAAGTATTTTGTTTTCGAAAACAGCTATCAATTTGGAATTTAAAAAAAATGAAGTTCAATGCTAATCTGTTTCTTTTTTTCCCAAGAAAGGAAAAAAAAACACAATACTACTGTTTTTTTTTTTCTGGAAATAAGTTCTTTATAAAGTTTTAGTTCTTAAATATTCTTGTTGTCAGTCTTTCTTTCTTACTTAATTTCAAATGAATTCACAAAACAAATGTATCGCCTTATATGATAAATGAAAATGTATTTACAAAACAAATGGAATCACAAACAATTAAAAGGAGGGGGAGAAACACAAACTAGCGGAAATCCTACCTAAAAGATGAAATGTTGAAAAGAAAACTAGACAGGAGCTTATTGAAGAGAGGTTTAGAGGTTTTGAAAAAGGGGGTGAAAAGGAAATGAAAGTATACGCAGGTCCGGAATAGTGAGATGAAATCAAGAAAAGCAAAAGAAACCCTCAGATAGCACCCTAGTGGTCACAGTCTCCCTGGAGAAACTAGTGAAACGGGAGACGGGAAGAAAAAAAAATCATGCACAATATACACAACATTACAGTAATAATACAAAATAATAAACAATCAATGAATAAATGCACATTCACCCAAACGCAAAGAAAATATCACACACACACACACACACACACACACACACACACACACACACACACACAAAACAATTGATAATCAAAAGAAAAAGGTGTTTATTAGAGTTGAGCGGTAATCAACTCCACCACCTACACTAGTTGAGTGATGGCGGTGAAGGTGATCCCACACTCAGAGGGGTAAGGGGAAAAATCAAAATGAAACGATAGGAAAGGGAGAGAGAATAGATATTTATGAGAAAGGAAGGACTACCGACTCCCCAACGCCATGTCCCCCTGCTAAATCAGAGCAGGAAGAGGTTGGGGCTATCGGTCCTGGGGAAGGGGACAAAACAAATTCTAATGCTCTAGGGGAAGGACAACGACTCCTCAACGCCCTGCCCCCTTGCTGCCAGGTACGAGCAAGAGGAGGTTGAGGCTATTGGTCCTGAGGTGGGGAAGGGTCAAAAAGAAATCCTTAAAAAAAAAAAAATCTTAACAGAGTAGAGCAACCAAAAGAAATCTCAACCACCTGAAAAACACACATAGAAATAGAAAAAAAAAAAAAAATGCAAATATTATACACAATAAATAACTATTTTTTTTCCCCTCAAACCCTTGAGGGTACAAATCAAATCCTCTCTTTTTTTCAATGAAAATATAATTCCCTCTTTTCCAGACCCCGAGGGCATAAATAGAAATCTTTCTTTTTCTTTTTTTCCTGGGTGGACAAAAACAACGGCAGCTACGTTGGGGTCACCACTGTCACACTGTCACTTTCGCACACACGCATTCATGACAGCATTTACTCCATACGCACACGCCATCTCTCCAATCAACCAAAAGGCGCACTACCCCCCCCCCCCCCCCCCCCCCCCCCCCCCCCCCTTCTTCGGGAAAAACACTTTACTAAATTAATCGAACAATTAATGAAGAGATTCTATACATGTATCTCTCTTTCTCTTCACACTGAGAGATAATCAGTTACAAATTGAAATCAATAAATCCTTACAAAATTCCTCCTTCTTGCCAAAGAAAGAACACTCACAATCTTCAAAAATATAAAGTCATGGCCTTCACATAACACTGGCCCAAGATCCAGACCAGGATAACAAAAATTCCTTTAATCATGATGCCATACCTGCATCAGAGATAAGACTCGCTTCATACTGTCATGATGCTCTGTCTGCATCAGAAAACGTTCGGTCTTCTTGATTCTCCTGTCACTGGGGAAATGATGAGATCCAACTCCTCTACTTGGAGTCTTTAATTGCTGGGGCTGAACTACATGTGTGTTCCCTGTAGAGTAAGCGCCCTTGCGCGAGATTCTCGTATTATCAACGATGTCACCTTGGTTACAGAAGATACCAAACAACGGACGTTTCCTTACCACGTCTGGCCTTTTCATTTGTTTGTTAACATTACATTGTGTCAGGAGTGGGGTCAGTAAGGTCAAATCATCAAAGAAAATATCAAGAGAAGGCTATCGTAAGTAACGATCTTTTCTTTTTATCGAAAGAGGATTGAAACGAACGCAGAAATGCAGCCAAGTAGCTCTTCTGTAAGACGGTTTACTGCTAACGTACCAGCGCCAGAGAAGATGTGTCTGGATGGCAATCTGTCTCAGAACTGGAAACGATTTTAAAAGACAATTTGAAAACTATGCAGTAGCAAGTAGGCTGAACAAGGAAGAAGACCAAAGCTACCAAGTAGCTGTATTTCTAGCAACGTTCAGGCCAGATGCATGCGAGATCTATGACAATCTGAAGTTTGAGGCTGAGGCTGATAAAAACGATTTGAAGAAAGTCATGGATAAACTTGAAGCATTCTTTGTTGGGGACACCCATGAAGCATTTGAGTCCTATAAATTTCATCTTCGAAAACAGGAAACGTCAGAGTCTATTGAAGCATGCATAGCAGCACTCAGAAGCTAGCTCAAACATTCAATTTTTGATGCCTTTGAAGAAAGGCTGATCAGGGACCAAGTTGTCATTGGAGTCAAAGAAGAGGGTTTAAGACAAAAACTTCTGGAGGACAAACAGCTGACACTAGACAAATGTCTAACAATTGGAAGAGCTTATGAAAGTTCAAAACAGCAGCTAAAGTCAATGTCATCTGAGGGTGAAACTGCACAGATACAGCGTTTGTTCAACAAAAAATCAGGAGGCAATAAAAAGACGCACTCAAAACCTACTCCACAAAAATTAGGAAAGAATGATAAATCTGCAGGAAAATCAAAGAAAATGCAAGGTGTGGAAAGTATCCAACTCATCACAGGCAAGACTGCCCAGCAAAAGATGCACAGTGCAGAAAATGCAGCAAAACAGGTCATTATGCAGCATGTGTAGAACAAGAGTGATGTTGGACATCTGGAAGAAGATGATAACATACTGGGTACAATGACTGAAGAACCATCGCAATGTGGTTCAGTCAACTGGTATGCTGACATACAAGTGACCACCGCTGTACAAAGCCGATCCATCAGTTTTAGAATTGATACAGGGGCAGACGTGACTGTCATACCCGACAGATTTTTCAAGAATAATTCACCATTGATCAGGGAAACTGAGAAGAAACTGGACCTGGCCAAAGCAAAATAAATGTTGTTGGCAGAGTTCAAGCAACATTGTCAGTTGGAAAAAAAATCTTCAGACCAAGAAATGTATGTTGTTGCAAATCTAAAGGAGCCATTACTGGGAAGACCTGCCATCGAAGCATTGAACTTGGTAGAGAGAGTCAATGCAGTCGAAGAAGATCATCACTACAGAAATGAGTACCCGGAGCTGTTCACAGGCGTAGGGAAGATGAACAGAGTTTACACTATAAGACTGCAGGAAAATGCTCGCCCGTTTGCAATGACAACACCCCCAAGAGACCCCACTCCTATGAAAGAAAAAGTGAGAGAGGAGCTGAAAAGGCTAGAAGAGCAAGACATCATCCAACCAGTGAAGACACCAACCAGCTGGTGTGCACCCATCGTGGCAGTGCCAAAGCCCAATGGAAAAATCCGATTGTGCATTGATTTCACCAAACTGAATGAAAGTGTCCATCGGGAAAATTTTCCACTTCCTACCACAGACCAACTATTAGCCCAACTGGATGGTGCCAAAGTCTTCACTAGGCTTGACTGTAACAGGATTTCACCAGATACCACTGGATGAAGCCAGTCAGGAACTGACCACTTTTATCACTCCCTTCGGCAGATACTGCTACAAACGTCTACCGTTTGGGATCAGTTCAGGTCCAGAAGTGTTTCACCGAGAGATGACTTGCATACTGGAGGGGATACCTGGCGTCATCTGTGATATTGACGACGTCCTAGTGACAGGCACTGATCAGCAAGAACATGACAGTCGACTGAAAATTGTCCTGCAGAGGATGAAGAAAGCCGGTGTCACGCTCAATGAAAAATGTACCTTCTCAACAGATTCAGTGAAGTTTCTTGGGCATATTATATCAAATGAAGGAATCAAGATGGATCCAGAAAAAGTCCAAGCCATTACCAACTTCCCCAAACCAACGAACATCTCTGAATTGCGACGGTTTCTGGGAATGGTAAACCATGTAGGAAAATTTGCTCCCCACATGGCTGATACTACAAAACCACTGAGGGATCTGTTGAAAAAGGAGAGTGACTGGACTTGGATGATGAGCCACAACAGAAAGCTTTTGAAACTCTCAAAAAGCAGCTGAGTTCAACACCAGTGCTTGCTCACTACAATCCAGACAAGCCTATGAAAGTTTCAATGGATGCATCTTCGTTTGGATTAGGTGGAGTCCTACTCCAGAAAGAAGAAAACGACTGGAAACCAGTGTTCTATGCATCTAGGTCTTTGTCCGCAACAGAACAAAGATATGCACAAGTCGAAAAAGAAGCCTTAGCTGTGACTTGGTGCTGCGAAAAGTTTTGCAGACGACTTACTGGGACTGTCAAATTTTACAGTCGAAACTGACCATAAACCTCTGTTAGCGCTCATGAAAATGAAGTTGCTGGATGAGCTGACACCAAGAATACAGTGCCTTCGCATGCGACTGATGAGATTCACGTACAACATTGTATACACTGCAGGAAAGAACTTGATGATGGCAGACACATTGTCTTGAGCTCCTGGGTGTACTCCTGCTGAACAGGATCACTTAATGGAGGTTGAGATGAATGCGTTTGTCTGCTCAGTTATTGAAATCATACCTGCTAGTGATGCACGGCTGGAGGAGATTCGGCAGAAACAGTGCTCTGACAAGATCTGTAGCCAGGTCATGAACTTCTGCAAGCTGGATCATTGGCTGGAAACAGCAAAGAAAGACCTAAACCTGCGACAGTACTGGCTTGTACGCACAGACCTGACGGTTCAACAAGGCCTTCTGCTGTTCCAGAGTCGTCTTGTGATACCTGCTGAGCTACAAGATGACATCTTGCACAGACTGCATCAAGGACATCAAGGTGTAGTCAAGTGCAGAGCACTAGCCTGGAGTAGCGTCTGGTGGCCAGGACTCTCAAAGAGAATTGAAGAAGTCGTTGGCACTTGTGCTACCTGTGAAAAAGAAAGAAGTTACCCGCCGGAACCTCTACAGCCAACCAAAACTCCAGAATACCCATGGCAGAAGATTGCTATGGATATCTTTGAGCTGAATGGAAATTCATATCTGACAGTAGTAGACTACTACTCTCATTTGGGTAGAGATTGTCCACCTGAAACAGACTACGTCGGTAGCTGTCATCGAGCACTGCAAACCCATCTTTGCAAGATTTGGAATACCTGAAGTAGTCGTTTCAGA
>JADBJO010014170.1:22500-36176 GCA_016801955.1 Conus betulinus | reverse complement strand
CTAGTCAAGCCACATGAATATTCTTCTTTTTTAGTTGTGGCATGGGGGAAATGATTCATATCACTAAACTACATGTAATGGAGCGTCACATGCCTTGATGTGAGGCTACGTCACATGACATAAGGAAGCAGGGCCACATTCTGGTCTTCTCTCCTAGACGACCTTATGCTGCCAACTGTTTCTTCCCTGGCACTACCGGGATTCGACTCCACAACTTTTGACAGAGTGGATGTTTCAAAGCGTGTCTTCATAGACGAATGTCTTACATATACTGCCATTGGACACCTGCTCTAATGTGGAAAAATGTAAGTCCTATGGAGTTCATGCTTGTTCCTGGTGTACAAGATCCAGCTGGAACTCTTTTCAGCTTCCTCTGCCACTGCACTCAGGGTTCTGGTCCACTTCTTACCTGAAATCCTGAGCTGATTTATGAAATCCTAAACGGATTAGTCTACAAATCCCTTGCCCCAAATTCTACAGCGAGGATTTGGATCTGGAAGCCAGATTCTCTCAAGCTGCTAGCCAGACTGGCGTATTTCCTCATTGTTGTATATGTGAGCTGACCTCATTCGGTTCTCGTATGGCACAGTGAGTTCAATCAGAATCATTCGTTTTGATGATCTGGATGGTCTCCTGTGCATTATCTATCCCCAACTCCGTCTTGTAAACCCTGCTTCCATGCTTTTGAAATCACAGCTGATCCAGACAGAGTGGACACGGAGCTGGAGGATCGTCTGATTTACCCCATGTGACTTGGTTTGAAGTTTAGGGTTGAAGGTCATATACCGTGCTGAGGACGAAACTGACTGAGAGGTGTCATGCTGGCACTGCTTGATGGCCTTCTGGTTTCTTTTGACATCATCCTCTTCTTTCTTCACATCTCATATTACCAGGTCCCTCTCTACTTTCCCTGCAATGTAACGCAGTACACATATACAACTCACCTATAGATCAGTAGAGAAGGCATCCAAAGGCGTTCATGAAGTTCAGTACGGCAGAATTGTGAAGAGAATTCTACTGGAATAGAATTACATGAGTCTAACATAAGCGATGAGTATTAAATATTCCAGTGAAGTTTAAAGTTTTGAATACTCTTGTGTATTATAAAAAACCCAACGAATTTCATTTGAACATGTTCATAAAGAAAATATCAATGTATGTGCCCTCAGAAATCAGCATTTGTCAACCCATCTGTGAGCACGTTCCATGGACGTTAGATCTTCAAAAACCTGCACCTAAGAATCTACAAGAATCAAGTTTTCAAACCCATTTTCATGCTGTATCATTCCCAAACATAGCGCACTACCAAACTTTAAGTTTTTCGAGCACTCTCTAGACCTTTCGCATAATGTTAAAAATATAAGCGTATAGGAACTCAATCGTACATGCAGCAGCAAATATTCTACTATTGTCAGCTTCTAGTCGACTCGATCATTCTTTTCTAGAATATTCTGCGTCTTGGTGAGCTCAACCGATAAAATCGCGACAAGCATATGCAAATGTGATTCGATTAGCTTCTACAACATCTCAAACATTCGGTAATGCACTACAGAGACCTGGTGAACATTTAATATAAATTTGAATAATCTAATCACATTATCAATCGATCCGAACACAAAAAACTGAACAATTAAGCATGCGTCCACTTTCCAGGTGTGTTAAATACATCAAAGATAGCACTACATTGACTGAATATACAAAGTTCTAAAACCGATAAATAAAAGGAGGCTTGCAACTCGTCATTATTGCTGTGGCTTCGCAAAAGATCCTCCTTTCTTTTCCGTTTTTTTAAGTGAACACTTACTAAGTATCCTTTCTATGTGGTGGACTTCATACTCAGTGTATTAATTATAACTTACATGTTAGTGATTAATTGACAAAAGTGCCGAAAATGAACGCAAAGTGCTCTGTTTGGGACCTCTGTGAGGACAAGTCTCTGCTGTAAGTGTGGGACCACAACACACGCATAACATCTGGCACCCGTAAAGTCTCATCACCAACTTTCGGAAGAGACGGGCAGTTTGACCTTTAGTATGGATGACACGTTACATACAGCATGCACCCTGCGTGAGAAATGGAAAGAATGAAGGATGTAAGGAAATTGAGTGAATTATATTGACTGGACGACATGGGAAACGACTGAATGAAGCTTCGGTAGGCAGCTCTTCAGGCGTGACTACCCAGGTAGGCAGCCTGTTGTGTACACGAGAGTGTGGATTGTTAGCGCCTAGAACCTTTAACAAGGCTGTGTATAAATGTTATATTCTTCTCCTTCTGCATTTTCTACACGATATCCACTCTGTTCATTTCGGCAAACGTTACCAACGTCCTATCCAACAACCGTCTCAATGCCGCCGCGGTATGTCATATTGTGACAATGACACAGCATGGCGTAAAAGATAAAGTGGTTTTTGCTCCCAATCTTCACCCTGTGACAAACACTCTTCATTATTATCGTTTACAGTTTGAGTCATTCTATACCACTGTTGGTTTTCCTTTCAGACCATCAAATGGTAAATGTCATCCTCACCTGATGGATGGTGAAGAGGAGTTGGAATCCTTGATGGGGGGGATCGAATGCTGATACCTCATACGTCACGTTCAAAGGATGCCGATGGCTGTACAGGAAGAAAAGGGAGCAGGACATTGATGTCATTTAATGTCTTTCCGATTGCAATACCAGGAGAAGTGGGTACACTGGAGAAAGGGAAAATCGGCGTTTTAATTCCCAAGCATCGAATGGGTAGTTTGCTGAAAAGAAAACTGAACATCATGTTGTAGCTCTGGGGGGTCCACATAGAGACTGAGTGGAAAATCCTGCCGGAAAAAAAATGGTTGAGTCACGCCAGCTGTTGGATTCCATCCTGATGACTGCAACAGACCTGAAACAAGAAAAAAAACGATTTCATGGATGATGTATCTCTCTGTCCATGTACACTAACTTCAGATTGTTGTCATTAGAAACACAGAGGAAAAACATGTCGGTGGCAAGGGCCAACAGTCTGGGTGAAGATGCTCAGTTGTTTGTCATTCACCTCCACAAAGCCAGTCGTTGAACACACACACACACACACACACACACACACACACACACACACACACGGGCGCGCGCGCGCGCGTGCACGCACGCACGCACGCACGCACGCACGCACACACACACACACACACACACACACACACACGCACGCACGCACGCACGCACGCGCACACACACACACACGCACGCATGCACACACGCACACACACACACACACACACACACACACACACACACACACACACACACACACACACACACACGCTAGCGCGCGCGCACGCACGCACACACACACACACACACACACACACACACACACACACACACACACACACACACGCACGCACACACACACACACACACACACACACACACACACACACACACACACACACACACACACACACACACACACACATGGGCGCGCGCGAACACACACACACACACACACACACACACACACACACGCACACGCGCACACACACACACACACACACACACACACACATGGGCGCGCGCGCGAACACGCACACATACGCACGCACACACACACACACACACACACACACACACACACACACACACACACACACACACACACACACATACACACATATACACGCGCGCGCGCACGCTCACACGCACGCACGTACACACACACACACACACACACACACACACACACACACACACACACACACACACACACACAAGCACACACACATGCACGTACGTACGCACGTACGCATGCACCCCCCCCCCCCCCCCCCCACTCTACACACACACACACACACACACATGACAAGAACAGTGCAGACGTTGCATGGTAGGTACCTAAGGACTGATCAACGCATGGGGCTAATGCGCAGGTCAGATTTCTAAGTCCTACCCATGAGACCCTCTTCTTACGTCCTCTCATCTTTGTCATTCATTCACGTATATCCATCAGTAGTAAATCCAGTGGTCTGAAATCATAGCGGATGTAATGTAGCGTATATTGCCTGTGACAGCTCCATTTTAAGTCTATGCTGCAGAAAGTGGTGTATTCACAGGCGGAGAATTGGAACTGGTACATTCCATCACAGCCATTCCCATATCTTCAGCTTCCTTTTGAGAGCACGGGCTTCTCACCTTTTGAGTTGGAACGACATCCACAGAAAAATGTCTGTACAAACATTTAACAGACACTACAAAACAAACACTGTGCCTTTCAACCTCTTTGGTCTTCCTCAGAGGAACGATCAGCGACAGCATGATTGATGGTGCTACTGCTGCTGTTGCTGCTGCATATGACAATAATGATGATGGTGGTGGTGATGGTGGTGGTGGTAAATGAAGAGAATATTACTACCACTATTTTAATGTTAAGAGTAACGGTTGTATAATTGTAGAGAAATAGTAACTACGATTGTAACATACATGCTGTAATAAATTACGATACTGACAGAAGAGGAATGAAGGACAGGGGTTGGAGTATAGTCAAATATCATGGCTGTAGTAGCAATAACACAATGATGATAATACTAATGACAATGATGATTAAAATGAAGATGATAATGATGACGATAATGATGATGGGGAGGCAGAGGAGAGAGGCCAATAAGTGGATATAGACCATGGGAATGAGAGAAAGATTAAAAAAAAAAAAGAATGAAACTCAGCACATCGCTGTCTGTGTTACGCCTGCATTAGTGGACGCAGATCAGACAAGAACACAGGCTGTGAGACAGACAGGCTAATAGGATCCTTGGGGTCATCAGAAGGTCCTTCGATCACCTGACACCAGAAACCTTTGTCCACCTCTATAAGTCCCTTGTGAATCCTTTTGTATGGTCACGCTGTGTGGCAGCCAAGATTTAAAACCCTGTGTGCGGACCTGGAGGATGTTCAAAGGCGAGCAACAAAACCATTGGTCCCCTGAAAGAAAAATCGTATCCAGAGCGCCTAGTAGCACTGTAACTGACAAGCTTGGAACACCGCAGAAAGGAGGCGACATGATCGACACTTTTAAGTTTGTGCAGGGCTTATATGACACACACACAGACCACAACTCCAGCTCCGGCAAGAGAGAGACACACTGGAGGGAAGTCTCTAAAACTAGAGAAAAGACATTGCACACTAAAAATACGTTCCAACTTCTTCGCGCAGCGAGTGGTGTCCACATATAACAGTCTTCCAGATAATGTGGTGATGGCCCCGAGCATTAGTGCTTTTAAAAGAAGACTGTATGCCCATTGGGAAAGTCTGCCAAGTAAATTTTGACCCCAGCTGTTACAACTAGACTACTTTTGCCATGCCACGCACGCAAGTCTAGTTTTGAACAGGAGTGGTGAACAGGCCTTGTAAAAAGGCCTCAAACACCCCATATCTCAAGTATCAAGTATGTCTTACCCATTTTTGAAGATAGATGGCGCTTTTGCATTCCTGCATCTGTATATGAGGGCATAATGGAGACCTTGACCTTGATAGTGTAGTTCATACGGAGGTCATGCACCTCGATAGCGAAGAGGACAAAGTGTCGTCTGCTGACCCAGTCCACCAGGAGAGGGGACCTCAGTGTTCACAGCCAGTCCTCCTGTCCTGGAACTCTGACGTGTCGTTGACCTGAATGATCAGAGACAGGAAGTTGTCCTGGGAACACGTCTGCTGCAGGAACTGGATCTGTATCTTGTGACCCTCAGAGGTGGAGACGTTCAACCAGCAGACTACACTGGACATGGTACCGTTGTACACTGCTGGTTCCGTTATGTCCGTTTGATGCTGAGAATACACAATGGTCAGCTCCTGCACTTCTGCCTGCAGCGTTGTGTTCTCCCGTGTGCACTGTGCTAACTGACTGGCTGACAGTCTCAGATAGCTGTCGTTATTCGCATTTAAGTCCTTCAATTGACGATCAAGCATTTGTTGCGCATCCAACAATGTGTTTTTTGTTCTGGTACTTGCAAAATCGTGTTTCATCCAAAAACACAGAAACAACAACAATAAACCGGAATACATTATACTAAGTTGTATTCTCTTCACAAACGCCTGCCAAGGGTTTTGTTTTTAAAGTAATGTGATGCAGTTCAGTGCCCTTACCCAGGGGATTTCAGGTCATTCTTTAAATGCTGATCACCTGGTTATTTCGACAGGTGACTCTGTATAACAAAACAAGCAAACTCGTCATTCAGCTTTTCAACACATTCAACCCAACCGATTTTAACCAAGAGACATTTTTTCTCCCTGTTGATGCTTTAATTAATGAACAGCTCATAACGGCTTAACTAAACTAGCACTATTTGAAAAAAAAAAATGAAGAAGAGGGAAAGGAGGGAGTAAGGGAAGCCATACACACAAAGTGTATTATACATACATTTATAAAGCAAAATGACGGAATCCTCAATTTTTTTTAAGGTTTAAGTAAGATCAAACAACATAAGAAATCGATTAAACGAAGAAAGCCCGGCGATTAAATCAGAATTTGTCGTATGAAAACCTGACTTTCATGCTCGTAATATTGATCATTTAGATCAAAATACCGAAGAATTATGTTTGTAAAGTGTGACTTGTTTAGGCACATCAGACAAAGTAAATGCAATAAAAGGAACAAGGTGTTAGGATTTGATGTTGTAACCATTTTGTTTTGAAATAATTGCTTTTCGTAATAACTTTGAATTGTATGTCTCAATTCTATAACGTGAAATTGATATATCCCCAAAACAGGCGCCTTTGGTAAATATCAGCGACTGGTGGCTCTGTCGACTTGGGACCCAAGAAAAAGGCAGAGCAGAGCGACTGGTCACAGCTCTTTCCCTGCAACAGCCCTTTTAAGGGTGGTGCAGTGGAACGCTGAAAGCATCTGGCAGAAAAAAAAACAGAGCTGCAGATTTTCCTCAAACCAACCAAATCGATGTAATCTGCATCCAGGAGACCCAGCTACCAGAAAACCACTGTTTCTTCGTCAGAGGATGTGAGATTTACTGCAGAGACAGACAGACAGACAGACAGACAGACAGACAGACAGACAGGATCCAAAGGAGGTGTTCTAACCCTCGTCACGCATGGCATCCCAATGGCCCTGGTGACCCAGTCAACAGATGAAGATCTAACTTTATCACCATCAAGATTCTCCTCCAAGGTGAAGACCACATCATCACAAACTGCTACAGCTCTCCAAAGCGCAAGCTGAACCTCCATACCCTCCAGCTATCCAGAGAAACACCTCATCGTTGGTGACTTCAGCGGTCACTCGCCTGCGTGGCGATACGACTCCACTGATACTAGAGGGGAGGAAATCCAGGACTGGATGATGGACAACCACCTAGTGCTGGTCAACAAACCTGAAGACCAATCATCATACCAAGCCTGGAGGACAACATCCACTCCAGACCTTGCCCTAGCTACAGAGGTCGTTCAGAAGCGGACCGGTAGAGTTGTCAACAATCAACTACGTAGAGGCGACCATCTGCCCATCACCCTACTTGTTGCTGACACAACAACCTCTACAGAATACATCAGGAAAGGGGGAAGCTGGAACTTCAAAAAAGCATAATGGCTACCAGACTAAACAGGTCACTCAGTAAAAGAAGACTACTCACTGTGTGCATAGCTTTCGTCAGCAATCCTGCCGACTTCTTCAGCGAAACTGCTGGTTTGAGAACTTTCAAAAAAGCAGATTGGAACAAATTCCAGCTCCTTGCAGAAGACTTTTCCAACATCACCCTCACAGGAGACATAAACAGAAATGTAAAGTTGATGACAGCAGCCATTCTAGAGGCGGCAAAGGGGTCCATTCCACGTGGCTCCAGAAAGAACTACAAGCCATACTGGTCCCAAAGCCTGGCCAGCCTTCACTTACAGCTATCAGAAGCCAGAGAAGCAATGGGAGCAAACCCATGTACACAAAACATTAGCTAGGCACAATGAATTGAAAGAAGAATTCAACAGTACCAACAAAAACGAAATCCAACAGTGCTGGCATGAAACAACTTCAGCACTCAGCCTGGAAAACAGCACCGGGAAGCTTTGGAAACTGACCAAGACATTGAACGATGAAGTCACAAGTACCTGCCTCACCGTACTGGTAGAGGATGATGGGTTCCATGCGGGGAAAAGAGCTGCAAACCCTCCTTGTTAGTGTCTTTGAGGAGGAAAGTAAAATAAGGGTACCCACCCAAAGAAGATAAGAAGTAAAACAGTAACTTCAAGAAAAAACACGGCAGTAATCAAACTACACTGCACCTTTGACATCAGATTTCACTATGGCAGGCCTCAACGATGCTATCAGAAAACTCAAAAACGAGAAATCCCCAGGCAAAGATGGAGTCTGCAACAAAAATGATCAAGCACCTTGGGCTCTCTGCCAAAAAGAAACTGCTTGAGCTCTTCAATCTGTCATGGAAGTCAGGCATCTTCCCATTGGCTTGGAAGGAAGCTGTCATCATCCAGTCCTCAAGAAAGGAAAAGATCCGAAAAAGAAATCCAGCTACACGCTAATCAGCCTGCTCTGCTCCCTTGGCAAGACTCTCGAGAGTATGGTCAACAAACGACTAATGTGGCATTTAGAAACCAACAACTTGATCACCAAAGAACAGACAACTTAAAAAAAAAAACAACAACAACAACAAACAAAAAACAGGAATACTGAAGACTAGCTCATTCACCTGGCACAGTCCATAGAATATGCCTTTCGAAAGAAAAACAAGGCCATCACAACCTTTTTTGACCGTCAAAAGCTTTTGACAAGGTGTGGAAAGAAGGACTCTTCCTGAAACTCAGGAATTGCTGGATGCATGTTCAGCTGGATCAAGAGCTTCCTGTGCCACAGATCCACAAGAGTAAATCTCGACGGCAACCTGAGCAGCAGAGTAAACATCAGAGAGGGGGTCCCACAAGGAGGTTTTCATAAACGACATCACTCAAGGCCTCTCCAGACACATCTCCAGAGCCCTGCATGCTGACGATGTTGCAATGTGGAACGCCTCAGAGTCCATTGTAACTGCAACAGTTAGGATGCAAGATGCCCCCACAAACACCTCCAAATGGGCGAAAGACTGGTGTGTCACCACCAACAGTCTGAAGACAGTGGCCACCTGCTTCTCTCTCTCCAACACCCGAGAAAATTCAGTCTGACTGTCAAACAACCAACACATCCCACAAGATGACACTCCCACTTACCTGGGAATCAAACTGGACAAGAGGATCACGTGGAATCCCCACATCTAGGAGATGGAGAAAAGAGCCACAGGACGACTATCCATCATGAAGAAACTGGCTGGCACCAAATGGGGAGCCAGCAGTTGCATCCTCAGACAGGTGTACACAGACAACATCTGACCAGTGATGGAGTACGGATCAGCAGCATGGGCCACAGCTGCCAAGAGCAACACCAGTAGACTGGCCAAAGTTCAAAATGTTGGTTTGTGACTCATCACCGGAGGGCTAAAAACAACACCTATCAACACCCTCGAATCAACAACAGGACTCCCGTCACTTGACATAAGACGAGAAGAGAGGGTCCTCACCCAGAATGAAAAGCTGCAAAGACTGCCCTCTCACGCCCCCCACCAACTCATGCAGGAACACACACACACACACACACACACACACACACACACACACACACACACACACACACAAACACAGACTTAAAAGAAGCAGCTTCAATCGTCGTGCAAAGGAACTGATGAGGACCCAAAGTGACGTCCTACCAAGCACTCCTGAAGAACGAGAGATACAGGATGCAGAAGAGTAGAGCACCATAGACGATGTTACCCTCGCTACTGACATTCCAGGTGTGACCAGGAAAGAGACTACATCCTCAGGTCCCTGACTGACGCTGGAAATGCTGCATTCAGAATACAACACCTCTGTGTGGACCCACATCTACACCGATGGATCCGCGGATGCAGCTGTAAAAAATGGAGGAAATGGGATCCTCATCTGCCTCCCTGATAGACGAACCCTGCCAAAGTCTCTGCCTGCTGGACGAAGATCAACAAACTACAGGGCTCAACTTACTGCTGTAAGAGAAGCTGCCAGACTCATTAGTGCAGAAGAACACCCACTTTAACACATCGTTTTCCTGACAGACTGTAAAACTGCTATCCAGAATTTACAGTCGCCCAGTGACAAGCTGAAAGAGAGACAGTGCAACAGCTTCAAGACCTGTCACAATGGGCTCATATGACTGTCCAGATGATCCCTGCCCACTGCGGTCTGGCAGGAAATGAGAAGGCAGACAGGCTTGTCAAATGTGACAGCAGGCTCAAGCAGACAAACCCGCCAATCTCCTATAGAGAAACCAAACTGTTATCAAAAGTCATTACAAAAGACACTGGAAGAATAACACAGACACCCGCCTGATGATCAGCTGCCCCAACTACAGCGACATCAGCAGACCACAACCTTCAGACTACGAACTGGTCACTGCCGTTTGTGAGCCCATTTCCATCGTATTGGGCTATCGCACACATCTGATTGCTCTTGTGAGACACAGGCCCACAACCCCTCAGCACATTCTTTAGTCCTGCCCCCTTTACCAGGATGCACGGATACAGCGTTGGCCACACGCAGCCACGATTGCAGCAAAGCTTTGGGGCACATGGAGGATCTGAAGACAACAGCAGCCTTCATCCAGCAAATTGGTCTGGAAATCCGAGTCATTATTCTGGAACGCAGAAGAAGAAGGTAAATATTTCTTTTCACGCTTACATGTAATAAAAAAAAAAATTCAAAAAAACATCTTTCACGCTTGCACATGCGAAAAGTTTTCTCGTAGTACTGAGCAACCCAATATTTTCTGATGCCCATACAGTTCAGCAGTTTACACATTTCGATTTTCATAATGCCTACAAATCTTTCCAAAAATGGTTCTAACAATAGTGCTTTCAGAACATGTGTTGGATGTTCTGTTTTACATCCGACCAGAAATCAGAGAAAATAAACAGTGTTGTACAAGATGTCTGTTTTCTTTACAGGAATACCAGTTCCTAGCATTCTCATAATGTCACGCACCTGTAACCATTTAGTATTACACCCTGTGCTTTTTGTGACATCTGAAAACGTTTCATTCAGGTAGTTTTCCAGATGACTTTAAGCAAGGTTTTGGGAACATGGTATCTACGTAAAAAAACGTATACAGTCTATTCCTATCTGATACTGCATATAATGTATAAATAAATAGTATATATATATATATATATATATATATATATATATATATATATATATATATATATATATTCACAGGTAAAAATTCTCTCTAAACTCACACCGCGCCTCAACAAAACGACGTCAACAGGATGATTTGAATAAAATGAATACTAAAACAAGTTGAACGTCTTTTCCCACAGGGACAACTTTAATATTCAAGCTTTCGCCTCCAGAAGTGGGGGAGGGGGAAGAGAAAAAAGTCAGGGGGCTGTAAGGGCGGGGGGGGGGGAGGGGTCAGACCCCTCACCATCACTCCAACCCACTTAGCCCCCCAGATCACCTGACTCCACACCCCCATCCAACTCCCCATCTCACCTCACACCCATTCACTCATTCGCCTATCTACCCTAAGATCAGCCACCCCCATCCTAGCCCCCAAGTCCCGCACCACCCAGTCTCCCCCCCCCCCCCCCCCTGCTGGACCCCCTAATTATTTGTAACCCCCAATCCCCAGGGGCCAGCACCCAAGACCCTTAAACTCCCCCACCCCCTAACATCCATGGACCCCACCTTCCTGCCCCCAAGGTCCCCAACCCATTCCTCAGGCCTCCCACTCTTGGGTCCCTGACCCCAGCCCCTGGGCCATCTCTTATTCTCCCCTCACACATCTCCCTCTGATCCAGGGATAGAGTTTGTCACTTGCATATATGGGGCCATCTGCCTAAAAACCTCCCCCTTCGAACCCTATCGCCGTCTCTGTCCCATCTCCCCTCTCTCTCCTCTCACCATATCCCCCACTATCTGCCCTTTTCACCTCTCCCTCCCTAACCAGTTAGGAGAGACGCAGAGAGTGTTGAGACCCCGAGGATAGAATGTCCTGAGTTTGTTGATCCAGAGCTGCTCCCTTGCATGCCTGTGAGCAAGGTTGTCTGTGAGAGACCTGCTCTATGGGCATGCACCTCATGTCCTGCAGTGTATGATCTTTCCTGTTGAAATGTCTAGTAACATGGGTGCCTGTGTTTTGCAGTATGGGTCCTGTGGAGGTAGAAGCATGTTCTTAGGGCATTCTTTGTTTCTCCTACATACTGAGCCCCATGACATTGTCGGCAGTAGGGCATGTAAATGATGTTTGAAAGCTTGCAGGTCATGCCATGTCTGATGTTGAAGACTTCTCCAGTGGTGTCGCTGGAGACAATTTTACTCTCCACCAGATGTTCCCTACAGATGACGCACCTGTTGTTGCATCTCATCACCCCAGCCTGTTCTTGTGTAGGCTTGACTTTGGGGAAGGGAGGAGGGCATGTCAGGTTTCGGATGCTCCTGGAGTTTCTCTCTCCCACAACAGGCACTTCAGGACAGCCTTTTTCATGCGTGCACTTGTGTGGAGTAGTGCCTGTTGCTGCCTGAGCCAGTCACGTAGTTGTGGGTTGGACAGGTGATGAGTGATGACAAAGAGGACCCTGGTGTTGACAGTTTCTGCAGTTTTTGCCCTGTACATTAACACCTCAGCTCTGGGGAGGCTTCGTGCTTTTGTCAAAGCCTGTTGTAGCTTGCTCGATCTGTATCCACTGCTGAGGAACATGCCCATGATGGTACCAGCATGTTTTTTAAAGTCTTTAGTCTTGGAGCAAAGACAGCAGAGCCTCAGGAACTGGCAGTAGGGGATGTTGTTCTTACAATGATGTGGATGGCATGAGCGATGGTGGAGGTAAGCATGAGTAGCTGTGAGTTTTGTGAACAGTTCAGTGATGATTAAGCCATCATCAAATTTGATGAGAATGTCGAGGAATGGGATGGACTGTCTGGAAGACTGGACTGTGAATTTGATGGTTTGATGGAAAGTGTTGATGTGTTGGCAAAAGGTCTGCATGTCTTCCTCCGAGCCCTGCCACAGCAAGATGTCATTGATGTAGCGTCTCCACATGCTGTTGTCGATGTGGACAGGGCTTTCTTTCCAGCATCCTCTTTTCCAGCCAGCCCATGAAAAGATTGGCAATGGTTGGGGCCATGGGCGTGGCCATTGCCGTCCCATGTTCCTGCTTGTATATGCGTCCTTCAAAGGTGAAAAATTGTTCCTGAGGACGCGAGAGACAATATCTATAATGATGGAGTTTGGTGGGGTATTGTCAGGATGGTGGAGCGTCAGATAGAAGGTGATAGCCTCTAGCATGTCGTCGTGGGGTATGTTGGTGTACAGCTCTACTACGCCTATTGTCACCAAAGTTGCTTCAGGACCAAAAGGACCCTCCCTGACGTAAGGTCCTCAAGCATCATTAGCATTGCAGTGGAATCTTGGATGTAGCTGGGGAGCCCAACGACTAGATTCTGTAGCCAGGAGTCAACTAGCTGGGACATTTTGACTGTAGGGCCTTCCACTGCTGACACAACCTGTCTTCCTGGGGGCTTTTGAGCGTTTTGTGGATCGGTAGATGGCAGAAACGCTGTGTACGTATTTTCAACTAAAGATCTGTAGGTTTGTAGGCATGAGTACATCACATCAAATGAA